>JAPMOB010224604.1:0-12530 GCA_029875015.1 Lepomis gibbosus
AAGGAGAAACATTTCCTCAGACGTCACATTTCAGACCTGATGGTGGCGCTTGATGAAAAGTCAGACGATAACGACATTTAGAAGTGAATAAAAGGGTTTGGAGCAAAAGGAGTTTTAGAAGCCTGAGTGGTGTGCACGCACACACACGTGTGTTACTGTGAGTTTGTGTGTTTGAGTTTGTATGAAGTGGAAAGTTTGGCGTGTGGAATGTGTGTGTTTTGGATCGAAGAGTTGCCCATATGGAGAAGAACTGGGGGGAAGTAGATGAGCGGTGTGTTTGTGTGTTACTGTACGTGTGTGTTAGTGTTCGTACGAGCAGCTGTGTTCCAGGTGTGGAGCAGGACAGCAACCTCCGGTCAGCAGGGAGCTGTTCAGGAGCACTGTAAACTCCCACTGATGAAAACAGCCAAATATGATTTCACAGTGTGAGCGGAGATTTGAGTCCCAAACCTCTGAGAGTCTGAGCGAAGGTGACTCTGACAGTTTCAACATGGCTGGTTAGATGAAGCCCCGAGGAACGACAGAGATAGATGATGCTCAGATCTCATCAGAGATTAACTGATGTCATTATTCCCCCCCTCAGACTGACTCATCTACCTTGACTGCTTTCTATTCCCAACATCTCCCAGAATGCCTTTCAACAGCATCCACAGACGTGGAACCACTGGTGGTTATAGGCGTGGGCTGAGTTTCTCGTTGTTCGCTGTTTGGACAAACAGCGTTGTAAAAAAACCCTCATCATCCAGTATTACCCTTCATCTTAATTTTAGTTTCTAATGAGGCAGGGTTTTTCCCGCATAGAGAGGCGTCGACATCCAGCCTTCGCCAACACTCTGACGGGTGCCTTCGCAGTGAACACAATTTTCTAGCAAGACTAATAGACAACATGTAATTAATCTGCACGCTGCCACCAGCAGGACGGGGGGTCTACATGAGGTTATTGACAGCGTTGCTTGGCTATTACTGAACTTGGTCTTAATCTGTCAAAATGACGGATGGCCTAACAAATCTTTCCATCAGAAATCCAGTCAGTGGCGGAGAAAATCACACGCCCCCTGGGTGTAGGTGGAGAGACGGAACGGTATAAAGAGGAATATATGCTGACATCACATTTACACTTGGGTAGATGTCTAAAGGGACGTACGAATGAGGTACACGAGTGAGGTCAAAAGTTCGGTAACTTGTTCCACCACTAATGGAGCAGACAGGAGAAGACCTGGATTGAGATTGACCTCCTCGCAGTTCCACGAGGAGTAGTCGTCATTCATTTGTGGAAAGTTGAGATTTTGCGCATGTTTCCCCACCAAAGTGTCTAAGAAAGAAATGATCATCTACAACTGTGAAACTTCTACATTCACACGTTCACTATTTTAAATTCTGCCTGCAAGCATTTAAATAACCTAAAATCTGAAGCCAACATACAGACAGAGAGGTGGAAATGGATTTAAAATAGAAAGGTGAGAGAACAATAAGATACAAGACAGAGAAATACAAAAAAGAAAAGAGTCAGAAACCAAAAGAGCACAGACAGAAGGAAAAGAGATAAAACTTGAAATGCATGAGCACCATAAAGAGAAATCCAAGTCGTTGGATCATGGAGGTTATGTACGGACAGTGTGTTGGCCTGGGGGCCAGACGAGGGCCAGTGGATGGATGGAGGTGAGAGGGAGGGTGAGAGGTCTTTGATGCAGATCCCAGCTCACGGACGAGTCCGCTGAGATGGAAGCGATGAACTCAGAAAGTCGGCATGATCCCAGATTTATGGAGGATAAAGCTGGTTTACAAGTGTTCAGAGGTCAGACTGATTTATAAAGAGGCTCCCAGCCGAAGACTCCCGATCACGTCTAAGGCTCTGCGATGAAACCATTCTGCAGGGTCATCAGAAACAAAGCACAGTGAAGTGTCCAAGAACGGCCAGATGATCCTGATGCTGCTTTCTTGTCCACAAACTGAAATACCAGCCAACAAATAGCCGTCTGTCAGCTGGAGTGTTTGGGCAGCAATAAAAATTCCTTTTAGTATGCTGCTCAGTGGAGAGGAAAACATCCAACCGCACAGAAACTCTCTGTAACTTCATCTGCAGGCGACCTGGAGAAGCACAGTCATCCACCTCTGAGCCGTCTGCCATCGTAAAGTCATGATTTAACACCAGCCTAACGCCAAATACACAAGGATTTTCCTTCTGTTGACTAAACTGAACGTAAACGCGTAACTGAAAGTGCAAAATAAAAGCTTAGTGAGTAAGAGGAACTTTTATCTGGTATGTTCTGCAGTGACGTCACTGAGAGGTATTTAAAATATGTTTTATAATCAGAGGAGCTGCTTAATGAGGCAGCTCACACTCAGGGAGGAGGAAGGAATAATGAACTACCAAATATCCAACAACCCCTCACATGTTGTATAAAAGTCTCAATTACGTTTACTGGCTCGTGACCAATCACAGCTCTCCGACTGGACAACGTATGAATCAGCAACAACAAAAGCACAGTTTGTATGTTGGAAAAGATGGAATAGGGAGAAGGGGGGGGGGGCAGTAGAGAAGCTGTATCAAAGTGGATTTTTGTAAATGAGTCAAAGCTGTAAAGGTCTGTTACAACAGAAAATGAGTCTCAGAGATCTTGGCTCTGCTCCCTCGGCTGCAGAAGTTTCCGGACAGACAAATCCCTGCTATGCTCCAGTTGTTCCAACCTGTGGCTGTGCAGGTGTGTCAGCTGCTCATCCTTTATGAGTCCAGGAGAAGCAAAGTTCATCTTCAGTTCAGTTTGTTTCCTCTGACGACGGTTAAGAGGAACCAGAGGGAAGTCTGTTTTTAAAGGAAACCCGTGAACGTCTTCCTCTGTCTTTTACTGTCGTATCTGCGAGGCGTCATCAACAGCAGGCAGCTGTTTTCTAATAAAGCTGCTCAACAGCAAACAGCAGACAAACTGCAGCTGCTGGAGGTGTGTGTTTGCTAACACGTTAGCCAAAACCAATTGATGAGGTGATATTATAACAGAGTCTGTTAGCTTACTGTGAAATCCTGCAGCCTCCCTGTAGCCACAAACACTTATAGTTCAGAGTTTCAGAGGTGTGAATGTTTGGATCCAGACTGAAATATCTCAACAAATATCGTGACACTAGGTTCAGACGTGTCCCCCTCAGGATGAGTCCGTCTTCTCTGAGACCTCAGTTCTTAACAGGATACTTCTGCAGCTAATTCAAACTGTCAATCAGTTAAATGAAGTTAGACGAGTCTAGGCACTGTGTATTTGTTCTACCTGCACCCAACCTTAGATTACAGTTACTGGACCTTTGTTGAATTTATGCCAGGTTCATGTTAAAGCTGGTGAATCACAATAACTGAACCATGTAACTTCACTTTCTTAAACATTAAGACCTTTAGATCTATGTGCTGAATGAACGTAAACCAAACAAACATGGACGCCTCACGTCAGCCTGCTGTTCCAGCTATTAAACACTTAATGGATATAAATAAGTTCACAGTATTTTTAGTGCTCGGTCTGAGGATGTGAACGCCTGAATGTCTTCCCTCTCTGTTTAACATAAAGACGTCATCATTAGGCTTCTAGTTGACCATCAGCGGTCGTTTGCTTCGATGTAAACGTGCTGCTTAATGAGCGACACGTGACATCACCAGCTGGTCAGATCTAACTGACTGATCCAAACACTTCAGTCCGTCTCCTCTCCGTCTTTTGTTTGATGTGTTTTGGTATTTTAGCTCATTAGCTGCTGGCCTCATCCAGTTATATGAAACACATTTCAGCTCCTGAAAATGTCCAAAAATAACATCTGAAATACCAGCGGCTGTCCACATATTTGCTCTCTTTCTTCCTGCCTGCCTTTGTTTGAGACTGTCCTCTGCTGATTATTATCCCTCGGTTTATCTCGAGTGTCACAGTTTAATTGGACCACCGCCCCCCCCACTCCTCCGTCCCCATGGGAAAGTATGCAGACACATTTTGATTTGATTATGGCTCGAAAACCAAACTATGCTCAGTCGCATTCCAGCTACAACAAACAGCCGATCTGAGGAAACAGCAGAGCAAAGCAGCGGACACGGCCGGGGTCGAGGGTTCGATTCCCCCTGGAGTCACTTCACACATGTTCTGATACTTCAGCGGGCTCTAACGGTTCTGTTTCGCTTTTCAAGAACACATTCTGAAGGTTCTCTACCCTCAGTAGAACACTGAGTATTTGACTTCAGATGTGTCTGACTGTCTCTCTTCAGGTCGAGCTCTTGCTGCCAAATCAGGCAGATAATGAACCAATTAAATTCACCTCCTTCTCTCTCTCCATCGTCTGTCCTCCTGTCACACTAGAGGTGGAGGACAGGTTCCCTACCCTCTACAGGCAGCAACAGTCTGCAGAAAACTGTATGTTGTCGATTCAGAGTGTGTTAGCACTGCGCTGTTTAGCGATCTACAACATAACAGACAACGTTAAGCTTTGTGGTTTTACGTGCCGACCTAAACTGAACAAAATTATAAAAGGCAACACTTTAGTTTTTGCTCCCAGTCATCATGAGCTGAACTCAAAGATCTAAGACTTTCTTAGATCTACTGTGACTTTCTTTTCTCTCAAATATTGTTCACAAATCTGTCAAAATCTGTGTTAGTGAGCACTTCTACTTTGCAGAGATAATCCATCCACCTCACAGGTGTGGCATATCAAGATGCTGATCAGACAGCATGGACACAGGTGTGCCTTAGGCTGGCCACAATTAAAGGCCACTGGAAAATGTGCAGTTCCATCACACAGCACGATGCCACAGATGTCACAAGTTTTGAGGGAGCGTGCAGTTGGCATGCTGACTTGCAGGAGTGACCGCCAGAGCTGTTGCTTGTGTATTGAATGCTTATTTCTCTACCATGAGTCGTCTGCAAAGGCGTTTCAGAGAATTTGGCAGTACATCCAACCGGCCTCACAACCACGTGTAAATAACAGTAACCAGAGAATTTCTGCAGAAACTATCAGGAACAGACTCACAGAATCTCATCTGCATGCTCGTCATCCTCATCGAGGTCTCGACCTGACTGAAACTTCGAACAGCCTTTGAAGAGGATTGGACAAAAGCTCCACAGGCCACAGTCAGCAACCTGATCAACTCTATGTGAAGGAGATGTGTTGCACTGCATAAGGTGGTCACACCAGATACTGACTGGTTTCTGGACTCCAAAATGGCACATTTTGGAGTGGGCTTTATTGTGGCCAGCCTAAGGCCTTTTATTGTGGCCAGCCTAAGGCCTTTTATTGTGGCCAGCCTAAGGCACACCTGTGTAATCCCCATGCTTTCTGATCAGCATCTTGAAATGCTACACCTGTGAGGTGGATGGATTATTTGCATCTTCCAGCCATCAGAGGATCCATTCTTTCTGTTTTTCTTACTTTTTGTTCGTAGCGGAACATTTTTGAGGATGCAGCCGTCTCGTTTGAACAAACTTCACGAGAACTGTCAGGGGAACAAACTGAACGGAGGTTCAGTGTGGGCTCAGCATCGCAGCTGGATGATTGAGCTGTACAGTGTGAGAATAAAAGGTTGCAGCTCCTGGGCAGATTAAAGCATGCAGCGTGAGTCAACACAACAAGATTAATCCAAACGCAGAGTCTGTTTACACTGAACATGTTGTAGCCCTGTTGTTAACACATTGTCTGTACTGGCTTGCACTTTGTAACCTGAAGCGTCCTTACATTTGGACTGGGGTGTCTACATACAGTTGTGCATCTGAACGTGTTGACTATGTTTGGCGAGTTCCCAACAGGAAGAGGAAATATAATGGAGCCAGAAATGTGAAGAACATCAGCAGCAGCTGCTTCTGAAACATTTCAGACCGCTGCAGTGACTCAGACATCTTCCCTCTTTCTTTTGACTGCTGGTCGGACCTCAGGTTTGTCACGCCGAGCGGTTCAGATCTGGCCTTCATGTGGTTACACAGACGAATTCCCAACATGCATCACAACAATAGCTTCCAAATGCTTTGATTTAGACCGTGACCTGTTAGAAGAGAGGAAGACTATTCCTGGTTGGTTTGTCGTTTTTCACTTTATTTCACTAAACGTATTAATTTAACAACGTCCACTAAAAGCAGGAGTTTCAGCGCCTTGCTCAGCACTACAGCACATGCTGTTAGAGGACAAAGCCAGGAGGAAAGGATGAAAGGAGAGGAAAAGAAAAAAGACCAGAGAGCTAAGAAACAAAGTGAAAAGGAGAATGGAGGAAAAAACGAGGACAAATAAACGAAAGACTGAAAACAAAGAGGAAAATGAGAACAGAAAACAATTCACAAACCCGTCATTAATAATAGTTTGGTGATGACGGAGAGAAAAGGAAAAACAGAAAAGGAGAAGGGAAAAGATGACAAGAAAGAGAGGAATAATGAAAGAAATAAGATGGAGGATAAGAGAAGAGGGGGAAAAGACGAGTGGAAAAGCAAAGGATGAACAGAACAGAAAAAGAACAAGAGGAGCTGGAAATAAAAGCAAAGAGTAACCACAGAGGAGAAGAGAACAACAACAGGGAGGAAGAGGAAGGACAAGTGGTGAGGAAGAAAAAAAGACTAATTAGAGAAGAGTTAGAGGATGTGGAGGAAAAAGAAGAGAAGAGATGACGCAGACACCAGTTTGCTCAACTAACACTTCAACAGCCAAGAATCTGTCCCGTCTCTTTGGATCTCGTTCAGGTGAAGTGCAGAGATCCTCGTTCACGCTGTCGTTTGATGAAAGTCTTGAAACGTCTTGTTGTCGGTCCTGCGGTGTAGACTTCAGAACGCTGGAGCCGAGATCTCAACTAAAACTACAACATCCGTGCATATTTCATCGGCTCCTTATCCCAGTCAGATCGGACGTTAAGGTCCTGATGACTTATAAAACCGTAAATGGGACGTCCTTCCAAAGTCCAGTCCTCGTCCCTGTTGTCACTTTACCTCCAGCGTACTTTTAGTGCGTGTTTGCCCTGCCGACGAGAATCCAATTAACAGACTGGAAACATTTCGATATTGATGGCGTTTCTCTAAACCTCTCTTTTCTGCATGCCCCCACCCTCTTTTCATACCTCCCACATTCTGGCCTTGAGACACATTTTTAGACTCAAACCAATCAGAACGAGGATCTTCAGCTTTTATTTTCACACTAACTGGTGTGTTTTTGCTTTGAGAGCTCAGTTTTAATGGTTTTAATTCGGAATCTGATCCCAGGCCTTCTGAAACACTATCCGAGCCGACACGGCTGGCTTTATTTTATTAATCAGATAAGTGACTGTGAGGATCAATGTGAAGCAAGTGTCCAATGTTTGTGTCCAGAAATGTTGTATAAACCCAGCACTTCGCAGTTATCTTTGGACTAACAGGGTGAGGGCCGAGCTCTTTTTCAGAGGAAAGTGATCAGCGCTTCAAAGATTCAGGTTCTGTGAAACCACTTTTTTCTTCCAAGAAAGATTTTGTTTCTCATTTAAGCACCTCTGTAATAATAAACCAACTACCTCTCTCTCTAAACACACTCCTTTATCTCTTCCCTTGTCTCATTATTTCCCTTCTTCTCTTCTCTCCACATCTTCTGTGAGTGTTTTCCCAAATAGTTTCCAGAGCTGATGATAGTTTCTGTGTGATCCAGATCAGCCCAGCTCAGGTTCATCAGAGGACTGGACCAAACTCCAACAACAACACGAGTACAAGTGCATCCAGCGCAGAGATGGTTCTCATGTGTTTCCACCTCTCTTTTCACCAGCCGTAATCAGTTGGAACAACATGTGAAGGAATTCTTAGTTCCCTTCAAAACGGCCAAAATAAAACAATAATAAGAACCGAAGAGCTTCTTCTTTTTACTGGATTTCAGTTCAGATCACGGCCACGCAGCAACCTGCAGAGTCTTAACTATTTATAAACAGGTGGCTGTCATCGGTGTGGGATGTAACGTGAAAACATATAAAGACTAAACAAAAGCACAGACCTGCACGCCTTCGATCTGCCCTAAATTATATAAGATATATTTAGTTTTACGACGAGAGTCATTAGACTTCTTATGGTTATTTTTAGACACTAGTCCAGGGTAGAGAAGACTCTGCTCTGGTTTAATACAATGCATTTAAACATTTAACCGAAACCTTTTTCACTAATGCTGGACACAAGCTAGAGGATAACTAGGCTGGTTTTGGTCCACGTCGCCATCTGAGTCCGTGTTCGTGTCCCAATCAGAGGACGGTCTAAACAGATTATCAGACCAGAAGATCCTGCAGTGCGACGGGTTTACAGACATAATCTGAAGCTCGCTGACTGGATTGGCGGCACTCCGAACTCCATTTGAAATAATGTAGTGTGAACAGCGATGGAATACTGAGCAGAAACCTGCAGCAGCCAATGAGAGTGAGCTGAGCGGGCAGCGTCCCCAGCGCGTCATGTATCTGTTAAATAATACTGCTGATTCAGTCTTCTCAGCCTCCACAGTTTGAATCTCTTCTTTTGTTTTGCAGCACACACGAGGTCGACCAGCTGACGACGACAGTGAGCATCCATGTTTGTTTGTTTGAGATTTCAATAAGTAACAGGAGCGACTGCTGTCCAGCGTCTTCAGACATCCACCGTGGCTGCTGGAGCGCTCAGGAGTCGGTCTGAAAGCCTCGGTTTGCCCCTGCAGGTCAGTTCAAGTTTCATTTATCTGTTCTAACTCTCAGCGATGCGAACAAACGTCCTCCTCCTCCTCCTCTCTCCGTCACGTCGTCTGTCACTCCATGTTTTCATATTCTCTCTGTGAGGTTCTCATACTTCGTACTGTACCTGGATTTTATCAAACCCACCTCTCACACTTTCCCAGATGTCCCAGAGCTGCTTTCCACTGACCGCTGAGGCTTTCCAACTGATTATTTCCTTACATTACCCTCCCTCAGCTCCATCACATCCTCCTCCCACTCTGATTACGGTCAATAAAAAAACGGCCTTATTTCTTTTCCACGCGGTCATCCGGAGGTCACAGCTTTGGTTTGGAAATCTGACCTCTGAACTCTAGTGGTTTACTTGTAATCTTGGTGCTTTAGGAATTTGAAAATCTAATAAATGTTGCTCACTGTCCTCATGGATCCGATGGAGACCAGATGTGTTCTAATGCACGATGGGGTCAGCAGAGTCTCAGAGTCACTTCCGGACCGATATTCCCCCAGAAAGACAAACTAATGGTTCCTTAAGATTATTAATCTGGGGAGCCCTGTAGGGAAAATGTTTAATAAATCCTCCATTTGTAAATACACCACACTGAGCTCTCAGGTTTCTTGAACTCCTTCAGGACACCGTACACCTTCACCGCGTATGGCCGGAAAACAGCTCAGGGCTGCAACTAACGGCTCACTGTTGATTAATATGTTGATTATTTTCTCAGCTCATGGGAAGCCCAAGATGACGGCCTCAAATGTTTTGTCCACAACCCAAAGTTATTTGCTGTCACATCTAAGAAGCTGGAATCAGAGAACTTTTCTCAAAAAAGGACAACCAGTGGATTAATCGTTCTGCTCTGCGCTGAACATCGTGATTTCTGTTCTCGTTCTTTGAGTCACTTTAGACGTCATCGATATTTAACTGAGTGCCTCAACATAACCAAGCTTAGTAATGCTTTAGCTGCCAGGAGGAGATGTTGTATTGCAAAGGAAAACAGAAACACATAGTGAACTTTGCAGGTACATTATTTAAAGTTTTGTCAATCTGTTTGCAGGAGGCAGGCTTGTTTGAGGAAACGAGGACACTTGGTACAAAAAGTTTGAAGAAAAGAACCCATCATCAGGGGAATGAATTAGTAATTCAAGCAACGTGTCCTTCAGACTTCTAAATCGTATCTCAGGGTTCTCTTACTCGCTTTTTCCAGGGCCTCTTAAGCAGAGTGCTCCGCTGTAATGGAGACGGTGCAGTTGTGATCACATTGACTAACTGCGGTCACATGATAACAAGATGCCACATCAGAATCTGAGACAGCAGACTGTTGTGTGCTATCACTGGGAAAAATAATTCTCCTGCCAGAACATGACTCACAGTCGCCAGAACTCCCAACAGGAGTACGTGAACGTAAACAGAAAGCGCTTTACATATGACAACTGGTGATGAGGACGGTCTCAATACAAACAGGCTGAAGAAATTACTGCTCAAAACCTTTAGATTGAGGAAACAAACACTTCCTCTGTGAGGGCTCCACACCGGCTGAAGCTGCCCAGTGACTTCGGGTTGCACTGGTTTGCTCCCAGTTTGAACACGTGGATGTGTAGAAGAAGGGCAGAGCTCTGTCAGATCTCCCTGGACCAACACAGTTTTAACGAGCAGCTGTTGCCGCGTCTCCCCACGCTGCTGTAACGGGCCGGCTGTTGGCCGGCAGCCTGCAATCACAGCGTGACCTCTGACCTCTGACCGGGTCACTCTGAACAATCAGACAGGAGAGTCGAGAAGCAACGTGCGAACACACCCTGAACTCTGGATGATACGATGATTAATAATCCTGCTTCATGTCACAAAACGTCATCCTGAGGAGGAAGAAAAAAAGACGCAAGCAGAGCAGAGGAAGGGGTGAAAAGAGAAGAAACTAAAAATGAGAGAAGAAAAAGATTAGAAAAAAATAAAATGCTAATAAAACAAACCTCTGCAGTCTTTTGACAACACAAGCAAGACACAATGACTTATTATTTTCACTCTAACTGCTGCTGAACACTTAAAGGCCGAATTCATTTTGCACTAAAAAATCACCGTACCTCTTCTCAGAGTCATAACTCAACACTGAACACAGACATGAAACACACATTTTAGATTTGGCGTGACTTCCTGAGTATCATTATCATAAGCAGGCGTAACTGCTGACAGATTACTCAGCATATTTTTAATGATGCCAATTTGACAAAATGTAAAGAAATCTTGGCATAAAACAGGGCTCAGGCTGGAAACCCTCAGCAAACTCAATGAAGCCGTGGCAACAAACATCATGGAGATGTAAGCTGATTGGGCGGATCTGAGATTTGTCCAAGGCGAGGCCAACATTACCTGATGCACTGAACCATGTGAGAGAAGCCGTCCTTTTAAACTGTTTGGAAAAGGGTACTTTTAAAGAAAGAAATACTTGGCTGGTGACTGGATGAACCATCTGTCTGTCACAAGCTAACCAATCAGATCAACAACCTGGACGATGTAGGAGAGCCAAAGCCAGTCGGGAGAAGAGGGAAACATCTTTTCCATCGAGCAAAGCCTTCAGAGCCGTTCTTCACTCTTCTTTAAATTACTCCTCTGCAGTTCTGAAGCCATCATATCGTTTACTGACCCCTTTAGGAGCTGCCAATGTTGTTGCTTCTTGCTGTCATCACACCTAAACCACGTCTGAAGCTGCCAGTAGTCCTTCACAGGACGCTGATCTGTCCGAACAGCTGTGGTTCGACCTTCTTTCAATTTCAGCTGCCTCGCTGAGGACCCCACAGCGTCAGGCTCATGTAGCGCCACCCACAGGTCACACTACACACTGGTCAAACCCATCAGTCCATAAAAGGATTCCTCTAAAATGGGCTACTGAATTTCCATCAGTTGTGACCTGCTAACCTTTAGACCCATACGTGGTTTAGTGCGATTAAGCCCAGCTCAAATCACAACTTTCCTGCTGTATCATCCAGCCTTCTAAAACTGACAATCTGACATTCACGCTAAAATCTCCCAATTTAGGTAATTTCAAATCCCAACAACAACACGTACCCTGATTTAAAACATCTTTTGTAAGTTCAATGAAATATCCTGACCTCCAACAGTAACATTTCTCTGCATCATAAAGGCGGGTTGTTCGATCCAGGAGAAATCCAACACCATGATGTAAAGTCAACAAGGACGCAGCTGTAACTTATGTGTGGGTTAGCAAACTGTCGCTACTTGCTGCTGCAAAGCTAACGTAAGATGTCCCAGCAGCTTCAGACTGTAGACTGTAGCTGACATCACTACAGCAGCATGTCTTGGTGAACAGGAATGTAAGCTGTCTGGTCAGTAAACGTACCCTGACACACATCATGGTGGATACTGTTGAGCAGCTTTGAGTCCTCCTCTTCAGTACCACCCAGTTCTGAGTCAACTTCACTCTCCTCCATGTTTGTTTATTCTGAATACAAATTTCTTTCCTGCAACTCCGGCAAGTTTGGAAGAACTGACCGCTGTGATGTTAAGTTTTACGTTGGATTTAAGAAAATACTACGGTAAAGTTGGGAGTTTTTGACATAATGAAATAAACGATGGAGGTTTTCCAATAGTCAGACCTTAGATACAGTCATATCGCACAGCCCTAATTCACTCCAATACTAACTGTGTCACTTTGCATGTGAACAACTGAGTGCAACACTGTGAATGACTTCCAGGACAGACCATTATGTCCATATTTTAGAACAGCACGTGTCCACTCTCGTGTCCCGGTTCAAAACTATTAACACTTTTACCTCTAAAGTGGTCGGACTAGCATCACCCGACCCTTACACAACTTAAGCTGGTTTTATCACAGATTTAAACCCACTTAATGTAAAACTCTACAGCCTGCATCTGAATGGTCAT
>JAPMOB010224609.1:0-39423 GCA_029875015.1 Lepomis gibbosus
GCAAAGTGGGCAAACCAAATGGCCCAAAATCTACCCACTAGTGAACCATACTCACATTGCTTTGGACTTTGAAGTCAGACAAAGAGGCCATTAGCTCATCCAGTTCTCGTGTGGCAGAGGAAGCAGACATCCTGGCCTGCTGCTGTGCTGGTGTTTCCTCTTGTCCATCTGTTTGTTTGTCTGACACAACCAACGGTGTGGGACTAAAGAAGAAAAGAACAAAGTCAACAAATGTATGGTTATAACATTCCTGGGACCTCATTACAGAAACTTCCTACATTTTATCAGTTTAGGGTAACATTTGGGATGTGACAGCACAGGGATGAAATGGACTACAAATGAGTTGTTTTTAGGCTCTTCAGAGCAGAGTTTTCTGTGGGAACTCCCTTTGGGCTGGACTTTGGGCTTTTTCACTTTGCAAACCTATTACATGCACAAAAAAGGTTTGTAACTCAATAAAGGAGAGGGGAAAAGCCAAACAGCATAATACCACCTCTTTAATGGGTTGTCGCTTACATGAGTGCGGGCACAGAACTTTCCAGCTCATCCAGAAGTCTCTCTACACTTGGTCGTACATCTCCTACTCCTCGAGCTGCAGCGCTGCGTTTGGGCTTCTCCAAAGCAGGTGGAGGAGCCTTGCCTGCAACTCCATTCTCATGGATATGGTGGATGACACTGCTGGCAGGCAGCGGAGGAGCTGCTTCTTCTATTACAGAAAGAAAAGCTGAATGAATTTCCTTTATGGATCCACAGTGCACAGTTTTATTATATTGCAAACCTCAAAACATTGTATTTTGCAGTGGAGAAAGGTGACATCTCTGTGCACCACAAAAACAGCAGCTCCCTATTTAGATAATGACATCTGAATTCTTCAGCCAAGGAGAGAGAGATCATTTTATAAACTGTAATGTAATCTCTTTCTGTACCTTCTGTGGGGAAGGCAGGGGTGCTCTGCTGGACAGCGTTGAGCTCCAACAGCAGGCGGTCCAGCTCAGACAGGTTGCTGCCCAAGGATGAGTTCATGGCAACAGCTGATGACTCACTACTCTTCTGCTTATTAGGGAAACTGTACAGAGTACAGAGAAGAACCAATATTTATCATCTGACAGTGTTGCTATAATTTGACACTGGCATCATTTGGACAGTGTCTCTGACTCACAGATAAGTCAAAAGTCAAAATTAAAAAGGCTATTTCTAATCTAATGTTGTGTGTGTGTGTGTGTGTGTGTGTGTGTGTGTGTGTGTGTGTGTGTGTGTGTGTGTGTGTGTCAAATAGAAACATTATGTTCCCACTTTTATTGGCCTACTATAGTTGGCAAAATATGGCAGAGGCTTTTCACAACCATTAATGCAAAGTTATCTATATTTCAAAAGAGTTCCCTGTTTATAAACTGTTGATCCAAATAGCATGATCCCAAGCCCTACCTGTATACGTGGTCCTCTTCACCGATGGGTTGGGTCGGACTGCTGCTATCTATAGACCAGGGACTTCTCTGAGTTGAGCTGAAGGACTGAGGAGAGGAAGTGAAGTCACTATAGAGTTTTCTGAAGACCATTTGCAAATAGATCAACTAACTGACACTTTCATGAGTAAATGAAATATTTTTTATATGTGTCACATGCCATGGGCATATACAGTAACGTGTATTGTATGCATTTACCTCTGTTTCATCCAGTCCGTTTAGGGTTTGCTCAGAGGGAGTGGATGGGACTTGGGGTGGAGAGCAGCTGTCTTGCTGGGTCTGACTCCCCACAGGGAAGGAGTAGGCGGTCTCGTCAGACAGGAAGAGAGGATGCTTGGCAATGTGGGATGTTGTGGACTCAAGGTCCGCCAACAAAGCATCTGCAGAAATACAAAGCAAAGATTTTATCATCTCTCTGAAACTAATTATATGCTCAGATAGGGTGGGGGNGGGAGGACATTGTCTACCATGAGACAACAGTAATTTGTCAAATGGTGTAGATTTCCCTCTACCATTTCTAATAAGGTGGCTCTCCATTTAATATATCTTGTTGTATTCAGCCAACAATGTTGCAAATCTGTAAGCAGAGGGTTTCAGGGCAATATTAGATTAACAGGATTTTTTACATTAGTGGGATGAAGTAACTTAATTTTTAGGTATCTAATTTAATGCATTACTCTAAAATACACACTCTCATCTGATTTCAATAATTGGTTTCTCAGTAAAATGTCTAGAAAATATATACTATATCGTAATATTAATCATCATTGCAATGTGAAATCATGTAAATACCCATCCTTTCCAATGTTAGAATACACCACTGCATATCTAGTACATAGCACGGCAAAATTTCTTGCAACTACCAAAATCCATTTGTGTAAACACAGGATCAAATAATTACAGTGTCTTTCGCAATCGGTCAAACACTTGTGCACTATGGAGTTGTAAAAGTTGAATCATGGCCACTCCTTTGGTTACTCATTGACCCTCGTCTGCCTGGAGCCTTGACTCTTAAATCCAAGAGCCGCTGTCAAATCTGCAACCAGGTATACATGCTCATATTTACCATGTACACGCCAACAGCTACCATCTCTGCATGAAGGGGTCATTTAGTAATTTGAGAGGAACACGGGCCAAGAAAACAACTACTAATTTAGGTAGAAGGACACATAACATTATAGGGGATTTAATGAAGAGCGCAGACTGTATTACTGAATACTTGGGCTTATTTTAGCACGCTCACTCACACCAGCAGTGTTTAGTTTCTCTTGCAGAATTTCAAAAGTCCTATAAAAATAAAATAAAATAAAATCCTCAATTTAAAAAACTTGCTCTGACATGAAATGTCATATATGAACAAACAATCAGTAAAAAATTACTGTTTCACACTAAATTAAACATTTTCCACTAAATACCAATATATTTGAGGCTGTTCGGGACAATTGTCAATATGAAGCTCATTAACTAATGTGAAATTCTAAAACCAAATAAAGCAAAACCAAAGAAACCATAGTTAAATGTACAACTCTATCAAGTTTTCTTTATAATGACATAAAAACTGAAAATTATTCAAATTTCACTGTGAGGTTTTTACATTTTACACATAAGTACTGAAATATTGCCAGTATTGCTAAGATGTACCAAACACCAACCACTGCAAAGCGACATCCTGAACTAAAGACATGGAGCACGAAAGACAAAACCAAAGCATATGTAACATGGAGATGAAACGTACCTTAAAACAAGACAAGACGTTACACTGAGGGAAGTGAAGAGGAGATAACACAGAGAAGGAAGAAGTGGAGGAGGAAGAGGGCAACCCAAACACACCGTCTGCCAGGCAGGAACTGCCTTTCTTAACTCTACCATCAGCAATAAGAGAGCAAGACACACGGGGGTGGGAGGGTGCAACTGAGAGCAGAGGGTCAGGGCAGAGAGGAGAAGGAGGGGTTAAAATTAATGGTAGCGGGTTAGGTTCACCCCTACTGCTATGCCAGCTCCAACTTAGCTGCCTGAAAGCTCAAGTAAGAGATACTACTCACGCAAATGAGGACCCACTGAAAACAGTCTCTGAGGACGGAGCTGTCCAACTTTTGCAGTCTGAGCACGTTACAACAAATGAAGTATACACAAGCCGTTGTGAAATGAGGAAAGTTGAGAGCAAGTAGAGCTCTTATCAGCAGAGGCATGCCCAACAAAGGGAGTGGTGTCACAAAGGTATATAAAGGTAGAATCAGCCCCTCCTTTCCACAGTCTGTCAGTGCACACTCTGCTTAGGTTACTGATCACTCACTTTTTAACATATGTTACTGTAATATGTTACATTACATGTATTCTATAAGTACAATACAGATAATCAAGTTTCCAGTTCAATATAAGACTAACTACATTTATACCTTTGTAACCTGAAAATGAACTCTAGGTATCCCAGAGTATCATTAGCACAGACCTTACTGCAGAGTACAGTCCAGTAACTTGCTGCAACATTTCCAAGCCTGAGAGGAGACACAGCAGAAGCAGAGCGTGATCAATACCAGATACACTTAGCCAACATGCATGGTTAGCATGATTAGCATGGCTAACATGCCATTTGACTAGGTTTCACTGCAGAGACTCCAATCTGGACACAGAAGCGCAAGCACATTCCAAAGAGCTTCATTATGGATACAGGACAGTCCGCTGTTTACACTACAGCCGCCAGCTCAGGGTGTGTGTGTGTGTGTGTGTGTGTGTATGTGTGTGTGTCCTCATCTCTTACTTGGTAGTAGCAAAAAACACACCCGTAGCAGTAAAGAGACCGAAACAAAAAACAACTGTCATTCGTTCAAGTTCGTACCAAGTATGGCACGTGATGAGACCTGCCATTCAAAGAAGTTTCAAACCATCCAACAACAAATTTATGGAGAAGTCAACAGGACTACAAACTTATTTTAACGTGTTTGCTCGTTTAAAACAATGTTAAAACAAGTTTAAATCTAAAACAATGTTCCCATGATGCAGCAGATTTTTATTACTCAGTACAGAGTGACAAGGTGATTTTTTAAGCAACTTCTCTACATAGTCCTTCTCCCTAATCTTCATTACGGTTTACAAATTAAAACATAAAGGAGGTACAAACAAAACATTTTTTTAAATGGATCAGACAAGACCATACGTTCATCTATGTCAAAGTGAAATCTGGCCAAAGTATATTTTAGATTTCATCAGATACGGGTCTGAAATACTCCATAAATAAATTAATATGCGTATCTGAAGGCCTCAGTACATTTCTGCTGCTGATGAACAAAGTTTTACTGCAGCTGCTGGAGATCTCTGTCAACAGATGTTAGTCCAGATGGTTTACACAAGAGATGTTAATCAACTTAGCTCTCGAGCTGAACTGGCTTTAACCCTGCTTATGAAGAATCGGCTGCTCTAAAACAGAGATACGTTAAAACGCTAACCTCCTAGCTAAATGAAATATAGTCTGTTTGTGTCCATATTTCAAACACACCACTGCCTAACTTTATTGTGAAAGAGGCCTTGCATCAAAATGAGGCAAGTTATTTGAAACAAAGAGCTAATTTTCTTCAACAAAGTGGATGGAATACAGTCATGTAATTTAGAGGGAAAAGGCTAAACATAAAATATGGAAACTAGCAGCTTCAGGGTTGCCTTTTGTTCACTGAACACTGTGTGCTGCGAGGCATGCTCTGGCCCATCCTCAAACTACACAAACACACAGAGGTGTGTCATCCTCCTCTGCCAAGGGAACATACTGTGATACACAAACTCTAGTGCAAAGCACAGACCAGTTCCCCAGTGACCAAAAATGGAACTACAGTAAAATGAGGAACTCATAAGAGACATCCAAGTGCTCAAACATAAAAATGAGGCTCCTAAATCATTCGTATCCTTTATGAGAAGAGACAAGAACTTTTGTAGATAACTTTTCTAGAGAATGTATTTTTGGGAAATGCATGTAGGAGGGGATGAAACGTCAGTACGACGGTGTTATAAGAACAAAGCTATGCAAAACCTTCACAGACCCAAGTTCCTGAGAAGCAGGCAGTTGTGAGAGGGTGACGGATCTACTCCTGCCAACCTACCTAAAATAGGCCACGTCCACATCTAACGAACCCACATTCATTACACACAGTGCGTTCTCTTCATTTACAGCTAATGCAAAACAAAGAAACACCAACATTCTGTTAGCTTCCATGTCCACAACGCTAAATGTGACATGGCAGGGCACAGCTGGTCTCAAACAATGAGGAATGGCGGTGGGAGTGGCAAGAGAGATAGCGAGTGGAACTGGTACTGGTGTGTGTGTGGCGCAGCAGATGAATCCTCAGAGGCTAAAATGTGGGTTGACGCAGATTAAGGAGACTCCCTTCCTCCCAGATGAATGGTGTGCATTTTAATTACACAAATGCTGCTCCACATGGGGTTCATTACAGGAGAGAGTGAGAGAGAGAGAGAGATAAAAAGGGACTGAAAATGCCAGAAGAAGGGATGAAAAAGACAGGGAAATTAGAAATGAAAGAGGGGGTGGTATGGAAAGGAAACCCTTTGAAGAGTCAAGTATGTGAACAGCAAAGGGAAGGGCAGATGTTGGATCAGCTCTTAAAGTGCAAACATAAATATAACTGAGACAAAGCAATCCTGGAGCACAACATTCACTCTATGAGGTTTGATCTAGGCTATAAGTGAGCAGGAGCAAGCCTCCATTATCCCTGACAGGAAATCCTGCCTGCTTGACAGTGCACATACTGCTTGAGCACATATCAGTGCTGACCAGTGCACAGAGTGAATCAATGCTGTCTACTACTCAACACATCAGCTGGTAGCGGTTCCTTTCAGGAAATAGGTCCTATCAAATGTGAGAATGTAAGAAAACAGCCCTTGCCGACCTGCAGGGGGTGATGTTGAGTTGTGTGTGGGAGAGCCGAGCACACTGCCGGCGTTTTTCTTCTAAAAAAGGGCTGCAGGTATACAGAGCAGGCTTTATCTGTGAGGTCCATAAATGCCAAGGCATTTGCTGTGATATGAGCTGACGCCAAAAGTGCAACTAACAAGATGAACATCAGCTGCAAGATTCTGCCTGTGCCGCAGGTTTACCTGTGTTCTCTGACCTTGTTTCTGCATCTCCTTTCCCTCATTCCTTTAATTTCTTTCTTGTTGCAAGGTGCACACAGGCTGATATGAATTCCTGACATGCCACAGCTTGTCTTGCAAATATGAGAGAAAGAGTGAGAGATGGGGGAGAAATGCGAGGTGCACACTAGCTGAACAAGAGAGAATGAGAATACAGAAAAGGGGGGGGAGGCAAGATAGGACAGGTAAAAAAAACTAAATGTCAGCTGTTACACAAAGACATTTTGTATACAATCCTGTTTGCGGAACAAATAAGTGTCTGAATGTAATATTTTAAGACTGAACATGTAAATACAATCTCTATTGTGAGGGAACAACCTTCAGCTCCTAGTCTGTGAGTGTATGTCGACATGAAGTGACAGCTTTTCATGTTGTGTTGGGAGAGATGGCCTTTCAATGCGACACAAGCTGACAGACCATCACAAAGATGATGAATCCCTTACTTTGCTTCCACCAGAAGGAAAAAAAAAAGAAATCAGGACAAGATAGGCGCACATGCACTTCCACTTTACTCCCCTCTGGGCTCGTGTTAAACAGCAGAAGGACTGTGCCTGTGTTCATTTGGAGCGCTTCAGCGGGCACACAAAATTAAATCACACTGGAAACACACACATATACATACAGGTGCACCAGTAGAACAACAACTGTGCACGCAGGTGCCTCTCAGCTTGGCTGCCTACACATACCAGAGACAGACTGAGGCATCTAGGCCCACTATAAATACATTCCCGCTTGACCCTGACCTGTGGGAGCAGAGACATACAGTGCATGATGGATGGCCATGCTGTCCAAAGCAACAGTAAGACATTACAGACCACCCAACCAGCCTATACTATATATTACATTACATTTACAGTACTGTCTCATATACAGTACATCTACACGGTACAAAGAAGAGCCTGGTTGGGGGTTCCTTATGTAAAGATCAATGAAGTTCTAATGCTACAAATGCTATTAAATGGAAATGGCACCATGGCCCACACTTTCAATTAGGTCATAGAATACGACTGCTTATGCAGCAGCTTATACCCCACTCTAAAATATTCACTGCAATAACAGCAAGTCTATTTAGACACATGCAATCCAAAATCCAAGGCAATCCAATCCTTAGTCCTGATGAAAGACACTGCCAGAGGTATTGTGAATATTATGACTCAAACCAGCAGTTGGTCACAGTTGAACATATAATGCAAAACCTTCAGTGTCTCTCTCGGCAGGTCCTGGACCATGGCCCCTATTGTCGACATTTGTCTTTTCAAAGACACCCCTCTAACGCTTCGTGGCACAGGGCAGAGCACCCCAGGCTTCTGAAGCAGCTTTGACAATTAACAGCGGGATGAGAGGCTAGCACACCACTGTCCCCAAGTTATTCCCCGCTGTTTGTCATCATGCCAATCGTCATTACAAGCGCCATGTCATCGGTTATTTCAGCCACTGTGCTTACCAAAATTCTGAATCAACAATGAAGATATTGAGCTTGACTGAGTGAGAGCATGCGCAAGGGGCTGCGCAGCATGCTCACAAGGAGTGATTGACACTGCGTTAGAGACAGTAAAAGCAGGCAGAGGAACCTGATTTTTTCACAGATTATCTGTCTCATGTACTAATGTCAGGATATAGTGATGGTTTCACAAAATATTTTGTTTTGCTTGTTTTCAAATTAAGAAAATTGTCACTTCTGTGTGTGTAGTGCACATGGACTGTATTAAACATGGATGTCGTGTCCATGACATCACCCATAGGTTTAGGGTGACCAGACGTCTCGAAAAATTCAGGACAGTCCCGAATTATGAGCAGTTGTCCAGACTCCTCTCCTGTTTGTCCCAAAAATTAGACTACACCTGAGTTTTGCTAAATTATAGCCTAATACAACATTAAATAGACTTTCATTTGATGTGAAACATTCTTTTAGTGTTATCCAGATATGTGCAATGTTCTGCTCTACAGCAGGGACTGCAGGGTATCGTGGACACACTGTATCAAAAGAGTTGTTACTGCCACAAAGTAACAAGCTTTGCCCCTTTTTATATTCTGGTGTATATGAAGACAGTGTAAGATACAGTCGCGAGGACAGGCGAAGTGTAGCTTCAGGCATCTGTCTCATGTACTAATGTCACCTGTTCTCATCAGGTCACCCTAGACAGGTTTCTGAAAAGCTCAATGTGGGGGGCTCCAGCTGGCTCCTGATGTCACCATCATGGCACCTAATTTAATATGCTAATTTAAATGGGTGAGTTATATAAAAATTCCTAACTTCCAGCTTATGACAGAATGCTTCAGCAAAAAACATCAACTTCACAAAGCACGGGCCGTCCTGAGGTAAAGATGCATACCATATACAGGCGGCCCCAGTTTCATTTCAGCCAAGGGACCTTTTGTTGCATGTTGTCCCACCCTCTCGCTCCCCATGTTTCCTGTCTGTATCTTGTCTGTATGTGTACAGACTAGATTCAAAAAAGGGCACAAATGCCAGCAATGTAAATTACCAGCCCAGCACCAAATGGCAGACAGACAACGTTAGCCACTTGCTGGTGAACATAGTGGAATATTTAGCAGCTAAAGAGACAGATACCGCTCAACACAAGTGACACTTAACTGCAGAAATAGTTTGACACCTCATCTCGGATCATTTCAACCCACAACGTAGCACCCTTCCGGCCAGCTGGTGAGACTGCTTTCCCACTGTGTGTTTGACCTCCACAAATATGTATTTAAAATAGATGCAGTATACAAGGTGTAAAAGGAAGGTTTAAATACACTAGGACAGAACATTAATGCACTTGTCTCCACTAAATCCTGCAGTATATGAATTTTTGTAGAAACTCTTTGTCAAATATCTGTTTATGTTACTCTCTCCTCAGTGCATTTCCTGTTGTTTAACCATTCCAGCATCTCTTCGATCTGGGTGAAACATCTTCTAAAGTACTTACTTCATAAGCACTAACGTGTTTCATAACTAAACTCATCTCTTTATGCATCTCTGTTTGCACTGTTACAGCTGAAGCAGTGATCTTCCTTGCACCCACCCAGAATTACTGCGAGAGAACAGAAAATTCAAAATGTGTGCAGCTTAAGAGCAATACATATCACTCTATGTGATCACTCACTGAAGGGCATATTTTTGTAGTGTCAAGCACTTGTGGTTATTAACAAGCATGTTTTTCTTCCTGTTGGCGTTCAGACTTTTGATTATTTGCCTGCTTTTTTTTTTTTACTATGTTTTAATTTTTTTAAAAACTATTTTAATTGTTCTGTTATGTACAAACCAGCTGCCCACATTGATATGGAACTGAATCATTAAAGTAAAAATCATTAAAGGAGTTGCATGCATAAATAATGTATCAACGTCTATCTACATATGACTATAGGAACTGAGACAGAGTATTTGTAACTAAAACATTACCAGGCAAATGATAGAACGCACTCTCCTC
This sequence comes from Lepomis gibbosus, assembly GCA_029875015.1. Classification (NCBI taxonomy): domain Eukaryota; kingdom Metazoa; phylum Chordata; class Actinopteri; order Centrarchiformes; family Centrarchidae; genus Lepomis; species Lepomis gibbosus. The sequence continues at coordinate 10,031 of JAPMOB010224609.1, forward strand.
TTGCAGGTACCTACCTCCCCTTTGTTATTCCCTGCAGTGAACACAGAGATAGTTTGCGGGCACAAAAGCTTTCCTGTGGTTTACACGTTGCCCCTGTGGTTATTTTGAGCATCTGTCTGCATGAAACAGTGGTGAAAGCACTACTAGGGTGTATTTATTAAAGATGGTGTGAACGATTGCTCATTTTGAGTATTTTGTGAAATGGCAAAAATTTTGTTTTTCTGCTTTTGACTGAAAATAACCTGAATATACCACATGCACTGAGTCAAAAGGAAGAGAAAACTTGAATAATGGCAAGTGGAAGTGAAACTACCCGCTTTTATTTCATGCCTGCTCTCACGATAACAATGTGCTTTTGAACAGTAACAAAAAAATCTTATCTCAAGGTCAACGTACTAACTTTTTCTGGATGGCTTTTTCATACTCCATCTGTTGATTAAGCCTGTGAGATGCGTTCAGAAGCTGTGGGGGAAAACCCTTAAGAGGATCTTAAGTTAAGAGTTTCTTTGTCAAACTACTAAGACAAGAACTACACACTGGATTTCTGAGCTTGCTACGATAATTACACCAAACCCGTATAAGTGGCAGAAAATAAATGGATGGACGGACGATCTTTCCCCCTTCCACTAATCAGTTCTGTTTGGTTCTGTCTTCTCTGGGTTGAAGTAGGCCACAGCAACAAAACAAGCTGCTCTTTGTCCCCCTCCGGCGGGGCAAGGACAGAGGGAAAAGGATGGAGAGGAGGGTTTGTGAGGTCGGCAAAGCGGGCCAAATCATTCCACTGGAAAACAGTCAGAGCTCGGTGTGGGTGCCAGAACCTGCATATGTGCCTGCATGTGTGTAAACTCTTGTTAAGCCTGCACCCCTATAAACCTGACCTAAGCATTACTGATGCTGTCATTTACCCAAGTGGGGTCTAGATCGGGCTTCCTAAATGATCCTCTTTAACAAGCCAGATGCTGGTTGTAAATCCAAGTAAAGCACAAGCAATCTGAAACACACACACAGACATATACTCATGCTCACTTTCGCTCACATGCGCACATTCACTTGTCCTCCACCCCCCACCAAGTCCCACTTCATCAAAGGCCTTCATTGTGGTGGCTTTATATCCCAAATAGGGCAGTACCAGCAGTGTGTTAGTGACTATTTAAACCTACGCCAAGGCCAGAGGAAACCTGCTGGGCACAAACCCATTTCCTAATAATACAGCGATGTGTTATCTAAGCCTGCAGCCACGCCAACCACACAACCTCTCTGAAAAATGACATTTAGAAGCCAATTAGAGGGAAGCCTGAAAAGCCATGCAGGTGTATTTGAAAGGCCATCTGACATTGTAAGAGCTCCATTTCAAATGACAAATACGCATTCATGGAATCGGGGCACTATTTTAACCACAGTGCCCTTTCGAAACACCACGGTTGGTGTGTGTTTGTGCTATTCGAATTTTGCAATTACTGTGTCATCTTTATCTCCTGTGTAAAACTGTTACCAGCTGTAACAGTTGCATCAGAGGATCAGCAGCGTCGCATCAAGTGAGCTGTCAGTCACTGTCAGACTGAGTACCGGGACGAGAATCTCACAAAGTCAGCGGAGAACTCAATTCATCAGAGCACAGGAGGAGTGTGGAAGGCTGATAGCAGCTTTAGGCGCATTCAGTATACCTCATACATGATACAACATGTGTTATATCTGCAATTTATTTTCCTTCTTATTTTGCTCCATTTCTTTGCTGACAGCATGCTACATCAACCTAATGAGCTGTTCTGGTTGCGTGGAAAACAGCAAAACTACAAGAAAATTCTTAATAAGACCAATAAGCAAACCAGTTCCTTCTGCTCACATTAGAGAAGTCACCAAAAATAGGTCACAATGAGGCATGTCCGCAAGTTTACATGACTAACATGATGTCTGGGACCTACAGTGGGCTATTCTGTTGGGTAGCAGCAAAAAATCCTCCTGACCGCTGCTACAACAGAGAGGTCACTAAGGGCACTTCCTGTCACGAAACATGTGTCTAGCTATACCAGAAGCTGCCCAGTAAAAAGGGCTCATTGAGCTCAGCTGACAAAAAGCTGGACCGAGGATGCCGGTCTATGGTTAAGACTACACAGAACCTAACCACAGCCAGATTTTGCTTGAGTCCTCATGCACTTAAATATGTTTTTTTTGGCTTGCTTTTCCACATAAACCCTTGCTCCAAAACCCAACAGTAGGAGTTCTGATATCAACCCTGCAGGCTGTTGTTATGGTGCGCTGGGCCCATGAGAGATGCCATGACGGCTGGCTGAGTGTAGAGCTGCCACCGCTTAGTCAGCTTCCCCTTTAGAGCTTTCTGTCCACACCAGCAGTCTGTGATCAGGAGCGGTTTTGAGTGTTTGGTGTGTGTGTGTGTGTGTGTGTGTGTGTGTGTGTGAGTGTGTGTTTGTGTTGTTTTTTTTTGTGTGTGCATACACCATATGTTTCAAAGCCCTGCAGCATTTTCATTTTAAAGTCAAACAGATGGACAAACGCTGGAAGAGATACAGGGGATTCTCTCAAGCCTTCAGATGCTACATTGATTCTGTGGGTGATTTACATGCATAGGTCAAACCGAAGGGACTTATCTCTAGTGTAGGTTCGCCCCTTGTTGCATTAAGCTGAGGGTTACTTAAGATGTAATTTGCAAGAACAACTTGCCAAGTTTTTGAGCGCAAGTGAAGAGGAAGTCAACTGAAGGGGTATTTTTGATAATGGCAAGTTCAGTCCAAGTCCAGACAGACTATAACTTAAAAGTACTGTATTTAGTATTGCATTCCATAAAACGGGGGGATTTCAATATACAGGTTAAAAAAAGAATTGTCATAAGTAAGCAGCAGAGACATTCTGACTTTTAGTCCCTAGTATGGGTCAAGCTGCAGAAACGCTACAGCATACTTACAATAAAGCAACTCAGTTGTGTCTTAAAACCTCCCTGCTTGGTAAATGCACAGGCCTTTTTAAAAAATACACACCCTCAGTGTGTGACTCATGTAAACATTTTAGAAAATGCGCTTACTCGCTTTTGTGGCGAGATGATCGCACACTGATGTCTGTTGTATGCTAAATACATAGCTGGAGCCTGCAGACGGTTAGCTTAGCTTAGCACATGGCGTGGAAACTGGGGGAAACAGCTAGCCTGGCTCTGTCCGAAAGGTAATAACATACACCTACCAGCACCTCTACAGATCACTGATAAACATATTATATCTTGTTTGCTTCATCTGTACAGGAAACCAAGTGTAAAAATGACGTGTTGTGGTTTAATCGAGGAGATTATGTGCCTGGGAGCCAAGAAACTGAGTATCCGCGGGCTGTCTGACAACTGGTACCAGCCAAGGAATAGTCAGGCACATGAATATTGATTTAAAGTCTCTCCCCATGGAAGATCACAGGGAAAAATTTTACTTCGTATCAACAAAATGTAAAAGTTACATATATAATTTTACTACTGATTGTGACTTTTAAACAAAGGTTATGAATTTTCCAAAATGATTTCAAACATATTCCTTCAAAACATGAACTTTAATTATTAGACTGTGGACACTGTGTTAGTGATCCATCACTGTATCATAATTTAAATAAAGAAGTAGGTTGTAGAAAATAACAGTGACTGACAAGGCATTAGGTTATTATACAAACTGTGTCCCCGATAGAGTGAAAAACTACCACTCATACATAAATGACATCCGTGTAATACGGAGTATGTAGAGGAAATGTCAAATGGCCATATGTGAGCTGTCTGGAATTTATTTTGGTGTATGCACAATGAACAAACCTAAATTTAGACACGGCGCAGTATCTAGGTTGCATCAAATCTCATTTGGAGTTAGTAAAGAACTACTTTGCCCACGCCCACTCCATGAGTGACATTTCTAACACTGCAGCTGCTGTGCTGACAAGGCTCTGGGGAATCACTTCACTTCAAATGATGCCACTAAAGCGACAGTAAAACAAATCAGCGAGAGAGAAACAGAGCGGTTACTGTATTCGCAGACATTAAAAGGAAATACTGAAAGGTACCGCGGCTCAAAGTCAGTAAAAGGAAGTTAACTTTGGAGGCTATTTGACATTCATGTCTTGTTGGTGCATGCCCAGAGCAGTGAAGCAAGGAGCAACGCTTGGCAGCACTGATAGCTAAGTAGGGGAGGTCAATAAAAGTTTTCCTCAAAACATGCTACACCATTGAAACTGCAAAGGTTGCATAAATAAAAGCAGACACAAATGACATAAATCCATGTCTAGCATAATAAAAGAAAGCTTTTGTCTCCAACTTCCAGTTAGGACTTTTATGACTGATTGGAGTTAAAAACCTGACGATTGCAGATCAGGGCAATCAAGCGTCCCAATCTGACTTGATCCTAATCTTCCTGAATGCTAATCTGCTCCCCTGCAAAACTCAGCCATCTTTAAACTGTCGATAGATTGCAGCCTGCAGCTTCCTATGTGGTTCACCACAGGAATGGTGGGGACGGGAGAGAGAGAGAGAGAGGGAGGGAGGGAGGGAGGGAGGGAGAGAGAGAGAGAGAGAGAGAGAGAGAGGGTGTGGCAGTGCAGTGTTTAAGGAGGATACATTTTGGCTGAGGCCCAATCCCTGCATGTGGGCCTGATCCACCCCAGCACCCTGCCTGTGAACAGCACTAGCCTGCTCCCACAGCTGGTGTTGAAGGCAGCATGAGGATATAGCAAATTGAGTGTGTGCACATGTGCAGATCACAGAAAAGATGCTTTTAGGGAGAAAGCGAATCTGCCAGTCAGAGACACTGCCTTCATTTCACGCGTGTTGGGGCAACATGGGAATATGGAAGACTGAAAGAAATGAACAATAGGAGTGAGGGAATTGGGAAAAGAAGGTTGTCTGCTGTTTGGTGGAAGGTCTCTATAGGTGCTGCTGGCTCAGCACTTGGATAGTAGGACTCTGTTAAAAATACATGCAGGTTTGTTCGTCCTCTCTGGGGTCTGAGGTGCATGACTCCCTGCACTGCCTCACTTCAGGTCTTCGGGAGGTGCTTCTTTAGCTCCATGGCTGCATTTAAAACCATTTTAAAATTTCAAGAGAAATTTGTGTGCCACATTTTTACAGGTGTCGGCTGAAACGATGACAGAATTTACAACCCTGTGACATGGTAATTACAGTGGGTTGTGTAACACTCTTTTTTAAGCAGCTACTTTAAAGAAGGCATTTGCCCCATGTAAGCTGAGAAGGTATCCATACATTTTGACTGGATTTAGAATGACCAATATTCATGGCACAGTCTCACGCTCACCTCCAAGCTAGAAACAACCGGAGAACTGGGTTTTGGTCCAAAGTGGATATCTCCAGTTGTTCTGCTGTAGTCTTTTGAACTGTATTATAAAAATGCATAACATAGCCTGTCTCAATAGCCTTGTCCTGTCTGAAAAGGGGATGATATGTTTTCATACTGTAGAACAGAGCAGTATCTGTCATCCGACAGCAAGTCCACAAGCAGGACTTGTTGGATGGTTTTTACATTTAACAACATTCATCATGTTTGACTTAATGAATGCATTTGGGAGGTTTTTAGCATCCAATCCAACTCCTTCAATGCACTTCAAGGATGTCCTGCTAAACTTAAAAACTTAAACCTTAGAGTTGCCAGCGTAAAACTAAAAGCCTTGTAAACACAAACTGTGCATTCAATGCTTATAATTAATACAAACACTCTGATCCTGATGGCACTGTGCAAGCTACCTTACATTCATGACGCTTCACACTTTTACATCAGGGAAAGGGGTCATACTGAAATAAACTTGTAACTCTTATTCATATCCACTGCAAGAATTTTGAACCACCAAAATAATAGCAAAGCAACTGAGAGGGAATATGCAGAACCAGGATATAGTGTGCATCAAGAACAATGCGCTGAGCTCTACACACCCTTCCTGTCACCACCACCTGCCCTCGGGCATTACATTCTCTGCTGTCACCAAGTGTGCCATAATTCACCGAGTTAAGCTTATCTTTAAAGGCAGGAGGAGCACAGCACAGCTCTTCGGGCTTCATCTGCAGCTGAGCGTGTGTGCAAACACAGCAGTGGTGTGACAATCGGCGGAAATCAGGGCCAAATTCAGGCTAAAAAAAAAGCTGCAAGGGGCTTAAAATGTGCTCCAGAGGTTCTGATCATCCAACGAATGAAATAACTCAGTGTTTTTAATCAGAAGCCGCTCTTGTTGCCATCCCACCTGCAGCATTGTCAGTTATGTAATCCTGACGATCACCTGGAGGGGATCAATAGGTCAGTGTCTCGTCAAATGTCAAATGACCCGTGGTCTACAACGTATGTATTTCTGCTCATTTTCAGCTTGAAAAAGTTGGAGGAGCCCTGCAGCAGCCTATCGTGTCTCGTTGGTGTGGAGGAATTGTGTGAGGAATTAACGTTAACTCGCCCACAAACACAGTCAGTGCAGCGGCCAGAGCACTGTGTCCTCTGTAACACATGCTTTACTTTACAAACAGCAGCTGATTAATTAGGTTAATTATCGCAATGAGCCTGGTTCCAGTCTCTCTCTCTCTCTCTCTCTCTCTCTCTCTCTCTCACACACGCGCACACTCGCGCTGTGTAAATGTTGCGTTCACGGCGAGCGAACTTACCTAAATCATCCATGTTGGCCGGAAATCGTTCCAGTGCTGAGAACCGGACCGGCTCCTCTGTCGATCACAGCTGGATTGCAAGCGGCCGATTCGGCTCCCTAAACGCGAAATCTCCAGTCAGAGATGTCCCTCGGTGAACGCGGTGAAGTTTTCAAGTTCCCCTGCTGCTCGACGAGCCTCAGACACACTCACTAACACGCACATAGCCTGCCGTCCCCCCTCCGGAGTCTCAGCAGTCCACATCCAGCCCCCTGCCTGCCCACCAGCGCCTACACACAGGGAGCGGTGACATCTAGCGGCAGAGAGTGGCACTGAGCAGACTTAAGACAACAGTATATTAAAATATAGTTAATTTAACGGTGTGGTTGGCTGTTTAAACACCACACGTGTGTTTGGAAAAAAGTTCTTATAAACAGAGACTGGATGAAAACACTGAGACTGGGGGCTTCCCTCTTGTGTGGTCACTGCACTAGTTTCTCCTACTAGTTGGCCCCGGTGCTTGGAGCTGGGGGCCAAACATTTTCAACATTTTCCATCCATCCTCCTGGGGAAGCTCATCGGTGGCAGGTAAAAAAGAAGCAGCTGCAGACAGATGTGCCACTCAGGTAGCACTTGTCTGTCTCCAGCCCTCCATAAGACAACAGTAATACTTAGCAGCGGACAGGGATTAGAGGCAAATGGGTGAAAATCGAAAGGCAGTCCCATAATAAAAGAATAAAAATAATTAAAAACATATATATTATTTGTGTGTCAATAATTATCTGCAGTCAAAAATCAATACAATGTCTCTGTAGTTTCACTCCAAGTATGATCACAGATTGATCACTTGTACAATGTCTTTAAACAAAGTTCTTGTATGTTTGGCAGTGACAGACTAGAAACTTGTTTTTAAATGATCCCGGCAATAAACAACATTCAACAACTCAGGGGCCATTTTTCAGAAGCAAGCACCTGCTCAAATGTTTTATACAAAAAGTCAAATCTACTCTAAATTAGATCATTTAGACTCACACCATCATAACAATCCCCAGTTTATTTGCCGACAACAACAATTAAAGAAAACAGCACTGAGTGTTTCAATAGCAAACTAAAGGCAGTTTGGATGTGAGGAGTAGTCAGCATAAAAAATAATCTAGCCAATCTCATTCAATCGATTCGTAGACCTGAACTTATTTATTTGTGTTTGCTAAAGCTTGAGACAAAATTTTAAGTGAGTCAGACTTAAAACCTCTGTGTTATGTACGTTTAAATTTGTTATGTTGCCATAGTGCCATCTATAGGTGAAATGCATCATCATTTTATAGGATTTGCACTTGTCTTCTGAATGTAACTGCAATAACTTTAATGATTTAAAATTTAATTTACCTTTTTTATAAAGATTTGACAAAATTTCATATAGTTGGAGCAAAAGTGCAAAAAAAAATCTAAATTGTTTAGGGAACAGCATAAATCAAGAAAACCAAAGAAAAAGATATGTTCTTCTACTTTGACCGTACAAGAGTAAAAAAATAAAGAACATGCTTTGTAAATGGTCACATGGTCATAGCTAGCTACACCAGTTGACCCATTATCCAAAAAAAGAGAAGAAAATCATAGAATAGAAAAAGCCAATAGCCCCCTGAGACCCTGCATCCTCTGTGATTGACATCCTTTATATGTTATTGGTTTAAATTGCTTTAAAGTTTTACTTTTGTCCAGTAACTAAATAGACTTGCCTGCATGACAGAAGGCCTAGAATTACATAAACAGGAAGCTGATAAGTTAACACAACTATTTCAATCATAAAACGTGTTTTTGCTTTCCAATAAGTCCTTGAATTTGGGGTATGAGAAGGAAAATGCTGGAGGGCCAAGTGTGAATTTAGATTTTTGGTGGTACAAACTGACTTTATAGACCATTCTCAACTGTGTATGTGATATTTGAGATGTCTCCAACAAGAAGTTGAGTAACTCAAAGTTGGAACCCATATGAGTATTACATTATGTGCCTACTGAGTCTGACCTGATGGCAGACAAACTTTATACTCTCTGTGAGCTTACAGCTAGTCTGTTCAAGGGATGTCAGAACACTAACTGGCCTAAAAACGGGTGTACATTTAAATAGGAAGGTATTTTTGATTTCATCTTGATGTAACAACCTTTGAGTAAAAACAACAAAATAGAAAAGAATCCCCAGGGGTTAGCAGAAATGAAAAGCTTTCACAGAAGAGCAATGCAATAGAAGCTAAATACAGATACTAAAATAACACTAATGAACGAGGAGAGAACTGACACCTTCCCCATTTCCGTCACAGCAAAAGTTGTCTCTCTCTGAACACACACTCAGCACAAAACGACTGTTCTCAGAAAATGCATCCATTATTTCTCAATGGACTAAATGCCACTTGAGAACTGTATTAAATCTCAATATAAACCTCTGTGAGAGAGCATTAATTGCAACCTCAGCACACTGTGAAATACTTCCCCTGATCAATGACGGTATAATATTCCTATAATATTACTAGAGGGAATTACAGTGTGTAGTGCTCAGCAGTGAGATGATAGTGACCTTATTGTGGCTTTACATAGGTTTCTTTATGTCTTTTATGTCATCTCAACAAGACCTCTGTGGAAGCTATCATTTTTATCTTGCTGCATGATAATTTGTAGGTTTGCACTTGAGGAATTACTTGTGATTGCGTAGTGGACACTGGATGGATGCCCATTTGATTTATTTCATCTTTTATTTTCAATGGCCGCCAGGGGGTGGTCATTTACAATAAGACATTCAGCTTCAGTGAGTCCCACTAGGCTGATGATGGTCTTTTCAATAATGTTCTTTTTTTCACCTTTTATTTCAATATGTCTCAGAAATGTTTTTCTCTATTTATACTTTCAGTTCCAACCTGATCTTAATAATGTTTATGATTTATTATTGTTATTCCATTCTCTGTTGACATTGTTACTCATATCATCCCTGCACTTCAACAGTAAATATACACAGACCCTTTTAGAATGTTTTTGTTTGAAACTGACGACTGCTGCAGCTTCAGTATTAGGAAGAATATAAAAATATTTCTACTCAGAGGGAGATTTCCTCCCAGATAGATTTAATTTGGATTTCACTCTATGTTTGGCAGGTAGGTCATTATCCTCTGATGTGTTAATGCCAAAACTCTATATATATTTGTTTGCCAAGCTACTAATCACTGACTTCACACTGAATCTTTCTCCTTTAGATCAAAATGGCTGCAGGCATTTTAAAGGAGCATTGCAACCTGCAGCAGGAAAACAACCAATATGAGAAACTCATCTGCCAGAAGAAGGATCACTTGGTCTCTGTGCATAGGGAGGTAAACTAGTAGACTGACATATATTGTACTCAGTTCAATTCAGTTAAATTCAAATTAGCTTTATTGGCATGAATGTGTAATAACAATATTGCCAAAGCATCATACAAACTACATAAGAACAATCAAACCCATACATTTCATTAAAGAAGTAATTAAAGTGTAAAGTAATCAAAGCATATGTGTGTTTGTGTTAAAAAAATAATAATTCTATATTAAAAATTAAAATAAAATAAATAAATAAAACGGTAAGTGTGTGTGTGTTAAAAAAATAAAAATATATAAAAAAATAAAATAAATAAAACAGTAAGCGTGTGTGTGTGTGTGTGTGAAACTTTGGCCACCAAATCATTCCATGTTATTATTCACTTAGTTAACAGCACATGGATTTTAAATAATGATGGTGAAGTTATAGAGTTGACTTTCAACTTTAAACAGGAGGGGACTGTGTATTGGAAGGGCTACTGTTTCTTCACTGTTCAAGACATATGAATTTGAAGCCCTTTCAACACCCTTAAAGCAGAAAGTCAGCACTTTAAATTCACAGTCAATGTTCATTTCAAATCCAATGTGGATTGTATGTATTGTGTCTCCTTCCCTTCATGGCTCCAGATAACTGAGGCCGAGAGCAAGATTCAAGAGAAATTAAAAGTCCCAGGTGGCATTCAGAAACAACAAGGGAAAAACAGCCGCCAGAGAAAACATATCCACATCTTAGAGGACAAACTTAACCAGGTAATGATGCAACTAAAACAACATAATCTTGATCCTGACTTTGCTTATTACACACCTTCATGCTACAGTAACAGTGGCAGCTTCATTCAAGGCCCTACCCAGTTAATCAGTGCATTAAAGGGATAATTCGTAACATTGTGGGAAACAAACTTACTTGCTTTCTTGCTGGGGTATCAGTCTCTTTATCTAACACTTGGAAAAGAGAATAAACATGTTCCACCAAAAATCAAACTATTCCTTAATCACAAGCCCTAATTTTATCCTTCCCTTGTCTTCTACAGGACACTATTAAGTTTGATGAGTTGCTATACAGTAACATGGAGTACCGTGAACAAATTGCTCACCTGCTGCACCAGATAGGCATAGGATGTAATATTAAAGAGAAGTATAACAGACAGTTGGCTATACAGCAAAACGTCATGGAGAAACTGGGGGAGACGCTCGACCTTGCTGTCCAACAGAGGTAAATTTTCATGTTTGTGTGCATGTGGAAAACTTGGAAGAAAACAACATATTGTATTGGTAGGGTTGAGCCACGATATTCTGATCTGATATATGATCTGTACTTATGTTGCATTATGCTACAGGTCAGAGGCCGAGAACCGAATGCTGGAGGCGAGGGAGAGCATTGAGGTGGAGACAGTTCAGTTCACCAAGAGAGAGATGCAGTTGAAGATTCTCATCAAGCACAATGCCAAACTGCACACTTTCATGGAGAAGAAGCTCCAGGAGATTATTCCTGTGGAAGACGATGAAGACTCCAAGATGAGAAGTATAATATTCCACGAGGAATCGTGTATAATCACTGCATGCCAGAGAATTAGATGATCCAGGCTTAAACAGACTTGGTCTCTACCTTTACCCCAAGGAAATGCCATTTCATGTTTTTACTAATCTGACTTGTTAATAGTCTGTAACCTTTATTTCATTGGTTCAGAGAAACTGCAGCAATATCAGAGTGGAGTTAAGAAGCTGGAGATGTACGTCCAGGGACACAGTAAGCTAGTGAAGATCACCCGAGAAAGCGACCCACGTCAAATAGGCTATAAGTTTATTCGGAATGAACAAAAGAATTTTGCTCATATCAACTACATCAACGAGCTGCACAACAGGTGGAACAACTTGAAAAACTGCACGGACAAGATGAAGGCAAGGGCGTAGGTTTGGTCTCGACATTGGTAGGGACGCAACATGACTTCATTCCAAAGATAATATTAACAGGCGTAAATATTCCCAAACTATTGGTACGGACATATCTCAACATCCATATGCAAATCTACACCCTTGGATGAAGACATATGTACACATCAACATGCTTACAGATATAGTTTTAGTGCACGTTTTATTCATATTTAATTGTTTCTCCTTCAGAGTAACATCCTGCTCCTGCAGCAAGAGAACAAAGGACATGATGATCAGAGTGAGAGTGAGTTTAAGGATCTAGAGGTGAGCCTCACTGTCTGACCTATGCTAATAATATAGTGGACCATTTCACAGTTTCAAACATACCGTAAATATCATAACTGGGTCTTGATTCATTTCCAGTTGCAGCGCTAGGTAGCTCCAAAAACCAGATAAAGCTGCATCATTTATTTTTTTCCTGTGTCTTTCTGTGCTGTAGTCTGCATTGGAGAAGTATAGCTGTCTGAGCGACTCCCTGGAAAAGCAGTGCACTGTGGTTAAGAGGACTCTAGACCAGCTGAAGACTGCCATCAATGTCCTAATAAACTCGATAATACAAGAAGAAGTCACTGTCACTGCTGACAACGTTGCACACTTCACTGGTGGGTGGAATAGAGAACTCTTAACCTCGCCCTGAATATACATTTTTTCTCATTGTAACACCCCTTCTCTGTGCTTCAGGTATCCTTGAGGAGATTATTAGTAACCTGCTGATCCAGGCCAACGACGTGGCAGACGAGCAGATGGAGTTGCCTCCTCACAACCTGCTGCTGGCCAACTCTGAGTTGCTGCCAGGTATGAAACACCTAACCTGTAATCCTGCAGGGAAACTGTATGATAAGATTTCACAAAATCTAAATGTGACAGTCTCCATGACCAATATGCTGTAGCCATTTTGTTTACACCTCTTCAAACATAAACTGTACACTGTATTGTGTATTTGTTACAGAATGCGAGGAAATTGTGGAAACAGAGAGCGGCAGGTCTACTTCACGCTCACTCAAGTCTGCCTGATCAGTCAGAAACTGGTGCCATAACATCTGTCTTCTTCTTACTGGCAATAAACACATGACAGCATCATTCCCTGGTTCTTTGCTGTATGTTGCATAGAGAACGGTGGCCCTGATGCTCAAAACAAATCCTTTCAGATTATTAGCTTTCTGATTTTAAAGTCAACAACGTAGTTCTGTATCCAAACATCTATCCAGGTCCACGCATGTCTGATAAGATGGTCCTTCTAAAGTCACTTGTTAAAGAGCTCTGCCCCGCTTACGTTGTCCATGATGAAACAATATATCGTGCACTCCTACCTTTGACACCATCGCCTTGGTGACCCACACTGCACTCACCCACCTGGACAAAAGGAATATGTATATGAGAATGTATGCAGACTCATTTATTCCATCAAGACAATCAATACCATCATTGCTTCAAAACTCATTTCAAAGCTGGTTGGCCGTGGCCTGTAGACCTCCTCTGCAGCTGGATATTTGACTTCCTAATGGGCAGGCTGCAGGTGGTAAGAACTGGAAGCTACATCTCCTCGCTGATCCTCAACATGGGCACACCACAGGGCTGTGTACTCAGCCCCCTTCTGTATTCCTCGTTAATGCCTCCTGCAGACAACACGACTTTCAGCGTCAGTCGAATGTCGTGCTGTTCAGACTACACAATTGCCGTCTTGTGACGGGAGTCTTGAAGTTGTTGTGGCGTTCACACTACGTGACTGATCGGTGACAGGGGGGTCACACACTATGCGAGCTGATAGCAGCTGTATCACCCGACGCTGGTCTCCTAACCACATTTTGGCAAGAAAACTCATGTGAAATGGGAAATGACGCGAACCTACAGACAAAACAGATTTTGTTTGTTATTGCAAAGATACCATTTATAAAGACAAAGAATATGGGTGAAAGAATTAATTTGCACACGCAGGTAGCAGGGATCATCTGAGCTACAGAGAGAGCTGGTGGTGAGTAAAAAGTGTTTTGCGGTGAAAAAGTAGCTGCCTATTCCGCCAGCTGCCTGCTCTTGTTAACTGGATGTGGATGTCGAGTCGTTTGACTCTTTCAGATATTTGGCATGCTAGATAGATCTGGCAGATGTCGGCAATGTGTCAGAAATGTGTCGGGTAGCCGTTTTGATGTGCCCTTGAGTAGTTCACACATAACGACAGGCAATGATCACCAATCGACCGCTGATTTACCCCTGATCACAGGCTGACGGTCGCCAAGCTCGCTAAGCAGCAAATAAGGCTAAAAATCGTGTAGTGTGAACTAGGCTTAAGACAGCGCCATTATAATCATTTAAAGGTACAGTGTGTAAGTTTTAGTGCCATCTAGTGGTAACGGTTGTGAATTGCAACCAACGCCTCTCTACTGTAATAGACAGCTGCCTCAGAAGGCATCACTTTCAAGTAAAGGCAGCTCTGTTTACATAACAGCCTTCTAGGGCAGCACTTACGGCAACGTGTGACGTGAGCATGCTGTCTTGCTTCTCTTCTGGCTAAGAGACGCTAGCCTTAGCACCGGCTAACTAGCTATTGAAAAGCCAAACGGCTAACAGGTGCCTCAGAAATCAAACTAAACAAACTTTGTTGGTTACAGTTGTGGGCTGATATGATAGTTCAATGTTTAGTTCTCGCTAGGCACTGTGGTCCAGAAGGTCGCGGGTTCAAACCCCGGTTGCCTCGGCCTTTCTGTGTGGAGATAACGTGTTCTCTTTATGGGTAAGTGTCAGCATCAAACCATAATGGATGCTGCCTTCAAAACTGGCCGTTACTGGGGCAGCTTGAAGGCATCTCAGGAGACAGGAAGAGATTGTTTGAGCAGTTTCGAACAACACTCGATGTCTGTTAGACACCTTCTGAGACAGCAGTTTAGCCCGTTTCGAACACAGCCTCGGTTAACGCACTACATAATACATGTGGTCCTGTATATGTCTAAGTTTCACTTGTCTTTTTACCTCTAACAAACCAGACTACTTCTTCGTCTTTGTCTTCTTCTTCTTCGTACTTATTCAACGTAGTGACAAAACAGGTTCTGTAGAGCAGTTTGTCCTTTTGGGCTACTGTAGAAACATGACGGCGCAGTTCTGGTGCCCAATCCAATGAGCGCCCTGCTAGCAGAGTTCCCAGTCCGGGCAGAATAAGCTAATTTGACCACTAGCTGAGCAAATTAGATAACAGCTGGTTAGCAGCAGTTAGTGGTTACTTCAGCAACAAGTAAAACTATCTGTCTGCCACAGACAACTGAGGCAGAGAAGCCAGGGGACATCAGAGAGAAAACCAGAAAATATGTTCTTCATCAAATATGATCCAGTTTTAACAAAATCTGTGAATAAAGTGTTTCTGCACTGTGGTCGGCCACCAGAAACTCTATGCTGCTGTGTGTTATAAAAATTGAGAAAGCTTTTTATTGGATCACCAAATGTAGGATGAGCCATGTTTTCCAAGAAAGGACTCTTAAATACCATCAAGAATACCTAATGTTTTTGTTATTGTTGGGCCAGATACTGGCATATTGGTGTTGTATTGTGCAAGACATACCAAATAAAAACAATGATTCTGATTTAATGGAGAGGACAGTTTTTACCACCAGGCCATCAGACTTCTCAATTCAATAACCTAAATGTTCCACATCGCTGTAACTTCTGTCTGTAAAATGCACTACAACCCACGACTGCTGCTTTTTTTGCAGTACTACTGTATCCACTTGTGACTTACACTTAGACACAAACCCTCATTTTCATATATTTATATAGTGTTATATTTTAGTTGTCTGTCCATTTTAAACTTTATTTTTTTGGACTAGTGTTCTGACTGCTGAGCTGACCTGTCTCTCATCTATTATAGATGAGAGACATAGACATAGAATGGTCATTCACCATTGCTAGCTGGAATGACTACGGTTAAAGGGACAATGTGCTGTGTCCCCCAAGTGCCCAAGTTCCCCTCCTTCAATGGCCACAGTCTGTTCCCAGAGGCTGTTAAAACAGGACACATGATGTGAGCTCAAATGTCTGAGTTGATCCAAGCACTTATGCCTCACCACTCCCTCCCCTTTGCTTTTCCAGAAGACAAAGCAACCCCCCCTCAGCTGGAACAACCAGCGGTAAGGAGCACTTGGTGGCATCCTATTGTCCTCAAGTATAGCATTACCCTTCTCTCACCATCACAGCACTAAAATAACAACAGGGCTTTGCCTCACTAAAGTCCTCTGTTTCAGTAGCCAAACATTTTAATGCGCACTCTCAATATACACACATATTCTCCTTTGTGCACACATATGCATGCAAATACACATTGGCACACACACACAAACAATGCCACACGCATGGTTGAGATTAATCTCTTGGGGATTTCAGAGGACTTCCAACTGCACATCCACTATTCTCAAGTACACATTCACCACCTAACATGGATTTAAAAGACTAGCTGGTGTAGCCATGTGTTCAAGCAGTAATCTGATGAGCCTGTAAACATATGAGCACCACACACAGGAATATAACATCTTTTGCATAAGTGTCCATATGCCCCACCCCACATCAGTGCCTTGATAAAATGTTCAGACTCAGAAAGCAGGTTGGCTACATTCTTTAAAAACTTTTATTAGACAAACATGCACAGATCTAACAAATGGATATGAAGAAGTGGTTGGAGTGTACAAAATAGTATGGAAAAATAATTTAATTAGTCTCGAGTGAATGTGGGAACATACTGTGAATAAAGCAGAAAGGGAGCAAGACAGCTCACTATGGTGATGCTGTCAATTGTCGGTTTTTGGGGACTGAAAGAGAAGATCTTGTCCTCTTAAGTAAGTATTGTACAGAGATAATGCAGCCAACATTAAGATGCGTAAATTCACCAATGATAATTTTCTTCAAGGGCAGTGAGCCAGTTTCAAGTACACCATGTACGGACTTTCTATTTGATAAACATGTTGACAAAAAGGTCTACTCCTGGTCCTTTTCCTCTCCGTGGGTAATTATGTGAACCAAATTCTTGTAGTCCAGGTTCCCTGCCACATCTGGGGGGAAGGCAGCGAACATCTGCTCCATCTAACCACCAAAAAACAGATATTACCATTACTTTTATCAGAGCTTTAGCACTTCACAAAGACAACACGTAGCTCAGTGTGAATGAAAATGTGTGATGATGAATCACTGAGGTTTTTTTTTTTTTTTTTTGTATGTCAATGTTTCTGACGTGGATGTAGACGTTCGTCATGATGACGTTTATCCTTCTGTGGTTTTTGGACTCACCCACTCACACAAAGCAATTTGACATAATAATGATAATTAGTGTAAAAGGACGACAATGTACCTCTTCAGGGGAGAAACGGTCCGCTTGTGTTGTTAGCATCTGTGTCACACTGAATAGGAAAAAAAGAGAAAATACACTGTGTGAGATGACGAGGCCTGTGCTCACACCAAGAGGAAGTGTGCTGGTAATAATGGCTCATACTAGGATGAATAACTGCAGTCATACTGAGACGCGGTCACAGCTTGCAAGGGAAAACTTACATAACTCTCTTTGCAAAGAATTTGCATATTACAAACTGACATGGGTGTGTGGAGCCACTTACTAGTCCTTCCTGAGCACACCTTTCCCCTCAGGGTCAAAGACTTTAAACGCGTTGAGGATGGTCTCCTCTGGATCAGCACCTGGAAACATTAAAACAGTAAGTACAGTTCTCCAAACAGATTTAAATGTTTACTCTACTTGCATGACTTAGAGTCAGTTTTTGTGATTAAAGCCCATGTGGCCTTACCTTTCAGCTTCTCACCGAACATGGTGAGGAAGACGGTAAAGTTGATTGGGCCAGGAGCCTCTTTGAGCATCTCATCGATCTCTTCCTGTTTCACGTTGAGGCGTCCTATGGCACCAAACATTTAACATGAGCATATGACACAAGTAGCACATTCAGCTGTTGTACATCAAAAATATGATATAGGGTCTGTTTTGCTTTATCAAATGATTACTCCTCAAATATTGTTGTCTTTTATCTGCAACCACACTGAAGGCAATCAAAACTAAATCAACTCACAGCATCTTGTTAGACTGATGTCAACATACCTAGAGCAGCAAAAGTGTCCCTTAGATCATTCTTGTCGATGAAGCCATCTCTGTTCTGGTCCATGATAGTGAAAGCCTGAGGCCAGTGCACAGAAGGTACAGTACATATAAATGAGCCTCTCTGCTTTGAAAAGTGAAACAACTACATGTTTTCAGCCCACCTCACTCACACACACTGTTTTAGATTCTCTTTCTTCCCCTTAAATATTTTGTGTGCCATCTTCATTGGTGAACACTGTTAAGTATTTATAACCTGCGAGTCCCCCCAGGATTTAGCCTGGCATCCAGGGCATGCCCAGCAGTTTATCTGCAGCCTAATCACTGATGACACAGTCTGGATGTCTGGGCACCACTGACCCTCATACCAGCATACCACATGCCTCACTGCTGCCAAGCCAGGGGCAGGAAAATAGACAGGTGGAAATACTACAATGATGAACAATGGAAGTGGAAAGACAGAGGAGGACGTAGAGGGGAAAAGAAATAGAGACTTTTGTGTGTGGAGCTGTGTATTTGTAAGACAGAAACACATATGCCTGGACAGAATGACTTCATACAACTTTTCTACAATTCATCATCACAATTCACCACATTCATCATGCCATTCTCAGCCCAAATGTAGATCAGTGAAACAAAACTTGGTTGCGCCGCTTTCACCTCTTTAAATTCCTGAATCTGAGCCTGCTCAAACATGGAGAACACGTTGGAGTTGGCTCCCTCTGCTGACCTCTTCTTGGCTTTCTTGGGGGCCTTTCGGCACAAAGAAAGGAGGACAAATGAGACACTCACTATATACCAGTTAAGGTAGTTACATGTCAGACAACATACATAATAGGTGTTATATAAAAATAGTTTATTAAAGAAAAAAAGTTGTTTTGGGGCAATTCCAAGTGCACAAACTGGATAAATAAGTGGACTGATTAAGCTATATAAAGGCAGTAACATTTGTCAAACAAAAAAAAGCCAAACGCTAAAATTATTTTTCCTTGAAGATGTTTGAAATTGAGGATGCGTTAAATGTAGTACATAGCAATGGACTCCATGTCTGGTGAAAAGTTGGTAAAAAATGAAACCTTTTCATTTAAATATGTTTTATCATTTGGTTGGTATGCATGTCATTAAGGCAATTAGTCATTACAGAGAATGTTGTATTTATATTGAGAGATACTACTAATAAAAAACATAAATATACAGAGAATTAAATTATTGCACTCATCTGTCCAAAATACAGTCAGCATCCTTGGAGCCAAAAAAATCCTGTCCCATATCTGTCCTTGCACCATCAAATGGCACGAACACACACACACACACACATTCAGTGACTTACCATGGCTGAGCAGCTGGGAGGTCAGACCAACAATGATGCCAGTGAACAATGGGGAGATTGTGAGTAGCCTTTTGTAGCCCCATCGCTCAGCTCTACTGGATGATATTTATAAACTATGTCCTCTTTAGGAAGTGACAGGTAAATGATGCTTCATACAACACATACAGTATTGTATGCTCACAAGAAACGCCCCCCCCCAGTAGCCACTTGCCCTGTGTTGTCGTGATTGACATTGAACAAAGAGATCGGAATAACTGGTTTAAAATATCAAGAGCAGACTGAAGGTTAAAGCTCTTAATCACTTTAAACTGCCCTCTGGCCACAGTTTTGCTGGACCACAGTCTCATTTTACCTGGTGTAAATGATAAGAAAAATAGTGCTGTTGCCACACAGGTCGACAGATGGGATAGTCACAAAACTGTTGAGAAACTGGGCAGCTTTCCTCGATCTGACCAGTTGTTTGACCTTTGAACTACTCCCTAGAGTTGCCTTTTAAAACTGAATTTCAGAAATCTGATTCGACTCCATCTGCAAATTGGGTATTTTAAAATTGCTAACGATGACATTTCAAATTGAATTAGGTGACCTAGTCCCATTTTAAAACAATATTAAAACCAGTCTGAACTGGACTTCTTTCCAAAGTCCGGTACATTACACATCTCTTTAATGTAGAATGGAAATGTCAAAAAGTCATTGGATCAAAGTACAAATGTTGCAAAAAAATAAAAAATGTAGAAGTCTATTGAAGATCTGGATAACAAAGATCTTTACCTTTGGCCCACAAACATTCTGAAAATCTGAGTTGTCAAAGCCCGTATCCAAGGACCGGCATTTTGAGCTTGAATTTACCTACTTTCACTGACATCTTTATCAACTTTTGATTTGATATCCGCATCTGTGTGCCAATCATTTCCTGTCACCATTGGATACAAGACATGACGAGAGAGCATGGAAATCACCAGCTCATTAAGTGTAATTTGTTGACCTGTCATGGATTGTGTTACCACCAACCTTTGTCACTCATTTCTTGCATGCTTGGCGCCGGCTTACCTTTCCCCATCTCTGCCATAGTACAGTGAAGCACAGCACCGATAGTACACACTATTTATGAGACCTCTTTTATTCTTGAAATGTAACTGCACTTGCTGACATTCACGCCAATGAAATGTCTAACTGGAAACTTTCCCATTTCCATTGCTCAGCCTGTCCATTAAACAGATTAACAGGAGGAAAACACGGACTCTTATTTTATAAGGGAAAAATGAGATGACACAGAGGATACAGGATCTAGTTTGCACACTATACTTGTGTTATCCTTCAAAAGCTTGTGATCGTAAGCTCAGTGTTGTCAACAGCAGTAGGTGTGACATACTCAAGTTAGACACTGCTGACACGAACACGTCCTTACATTGTGCTATGCGTCTCGGCAACATTAACAAGTCGTCCAGTATCACTTGCAGCTCCCGGGTCAACAAAAGTGACAGTCTGTGAAAGTGAGCTGAATGGGCCGGGGTTAGGAGGTGAGGCCTCGGGTGGGCGTTCTATAAAGAGAGGCGCTGAAAGCCTGCCTGCACTGAAGTCCATGTGCTGTCACATAAAATGCTGTTGATGAACTAACAGCAGATGTCAGTGGTGTCATCTCACAGATCAGTGTGTACAAGGAGGTCAGAATTAGAATAGGTATTGTTAACTGTTGAGATGCTATTGTTTTATATATCGAGCTCTTCTCAGTTCCTGACCAAAGCATCCGCTGCAGCTACCGTGACTGGAATGGCAGGCCATCGTCGCTTTGGCGGAGCGCTGGGATCAGACGCCTATAAATAGACTAACCTCTTCTAACACAACGGACATGGACAAATGGTCATTTCACAGGCTGAAGTCTGAGTGGTGAGTTGGAAGCAGAAGGGAAAAGAGCTTCAAATGAGACCAGTTCTCTCTTCCCTCACCTTATAGAGGAAAGCATGAATGTTGAGTGTCACTGAAAGGTTCTGTGTCTGCAATTTTTGCTAAAACAAGTGAAGGATATTATTTAAATTATCACACAAGCACAAGAAGGAGGCAAAGTAGAAGTGAAAGACAATAATTATAATATTTAATATTCTGTGACAAAATCTCTACAGAGAACGCTACTAAAACATTTGTTAGCAGACATCAATATATCCAGCGTTAACGGCGTTATGATGTGAAAAGAAATAAAAAAAAGAATATAAAAATAAAACAGGATCGGAAACCCTTTTGTATAGAGTCCTTTAAAGACAAGTGGAAAACTTGTGCAATCTGTAGCGTTGGGTGCTTTTTCTTGAACATTTGTGACCAATGAATCAGTTCCATCTTCTTGGCTTAAATACATTCAGGAAGATTTTTACGTCTAAAAGAACCATAGTGGATTCAGGAAGAAAGAAGAAACATCTTCCTATTGAGCGGCCCCTGGTTGTCAGACACACTGGGCAAGTTAAAGTGTGGCATCTCATCTGTATGTATATTCTAAAAAACAAACAGAAATATTCAATTTTCATACATCAAAGTATGTAGTATATATAGAAATAAAATCAGCTTGGTCAAGTGTAAGCACATTGACAATGACAGAAAAACTACATTTGGATGGATTTTTAAGTGTCTTTTAAGGTTGGGCTGGCTGTTTAACTTGCCAAGAGTGCCTTAAGGGTGGGGTATGCAATTCTAATCTAATACACATCTTCTTGTTAAGTTCAGCGTATATCTCCTCACAGTCTACTAGCTATAAGCGTGCTGAAAAAATAAAAATCTGGAGTTTGTCCTCAGCCCTGGTTCTGTAGGAAACAAAGTGGCCGGCAACCCGATAGACAACGCAATTCCAGCAGTCTGAGACATGACTTGCCCACAGACATTCAGCTTACTTTCTAGTTTGCCAATGTGTGGTGTTCTGATGTTAGCTATAGTAGCAGGAAAGTTGTGAATGATGTGCCTGGAGTTGGGTGTGCTGCCATCTTGTCCTCTCTGCATCTTTTTTGCTAACCTACAGCCTAGCTAACGTTACTTTACTTGTGTCGTTCACCGTCTCTTATGGTATTTGTTATGGTATTGGATTTCTCTAGAATTGCATACCCCACCTTAAAAAAGGTACTTAGTAATTATAATCATATGAATTCACTGTGCAAATAGGAAATAGTTAAAAGAAAGGAGATATTATTCACGTGCTTCATTGTTAAATTTTTAACCCAAATGAGGCAGAAGCAGAAGACAACACTCTGGTTTCATTTCAGATATACATATCCATGCCATTTACGAATCAGGAAAAAAACGACGGTTATTTTCATCTTCACCTTGAACAATTTTGGTTTATATACACTATAAGGGACATTGTACAAAAAGAAATGCTCAAGTACTATGTTGTAAGCTTCAGACATGATTCCCCCACTCTCCTCTCATATAGTTCAGCACTGAGGTTTTGCTTTTGACAGATGGAAATGCATACACAAGTCGGATCCAGATACAATCACTCACTTGATAAAGGATGTTTGAACATATTAAAAGAATACTCAGTGGACATTCAAGAGGACACGTGGTCACTTTTTTTTCTTTAACAAAAATAGACATGGCTTATCCAGCCTTGAAATTCCTTCTCAATATATATATAAAATTATGTCTCGTCTATTTACAGTCAGATAGCGTTCTGAAGGATTAGAAAGTCCTGCTGAGGATTGTGGGTAGTGCAGTTTTAGTGTCATCCTATCCGAGGGCAGACAATTATCTGGTGTGTGGTTCTACAGGGCACGGAGGGTTGAATTACTGTTAATTTTATTTAAATTTGTTTGTGCTCCAGCCAAGTCTTGTCACCGCTAATCTCAGTCTTGCCAGGAGACTGAGATTAGCGGAGAATGATTGTAATTAGCTGATAATGATTGTGTGTTGACACGTCTGCACAGGGCTGGAGCCAGAATGCTATTAAATGTACACTAGATGTGCCCTGATCTGTAGCTACTGTGGACAGAGCTGAGTGCAGGCAGGAGCCAGTTGTATTAATACTATTTTGAGCGAACCTTGGCCACTTTCACTAGTGACTGACTTTGTAAATATTTAGGCATTGACTTGTAAGATAACTTTGCTATGGCTGTGCTTATTTATCATAGTCAGTACTGTCTGGATTTAACTGAAAAGAGCAAAACCCACCGAGTCAGGTCTAAAGAAGAGATCTTGCTTTTGAGGAAGTGAAACATTTGTTAAATATGGCGTTTTGTTGACCTGTATGTACTCGGGACAGTTCATTGAGAAAAATAACCTGATTCTAATGACATCTTTTATTTCTCTCATCCTCTCTATGTTCTCACGGCTACAGTTGTTTTCCTCTGTGGGCTTGTCAGCTCTGATGTCAGGCAAAACTGATGTGTGGCAGTGTTTCATCATGAGTTGGTGACATTCTCACTGGATCTCTGCTGCCTTCTTTCCCTTTCCGAAGATGAATTTCTCGTCTGGGTATGTGGCTCTGCTGTCTCTCAAACAGATGATTGGTCCCATACCTGTAGCATAACGTCAAAAACAAAGTCAGGTTAATACATGCACATGCATGTAGATTGTTAAATATGAAATATGCTAATTGAAAATAGAAAACAAAACAAAAAATACAATAATATATAAATGTATAGTCATCAACCAAAGTATAAGACATACAGAAAGTTTGACCTGATGATGTAGCTAGATTAAAAAATCAAGGGGATCACCAAAGTTATTAGAAGTGATCCTCTTAAGACTCTGAATACCTGCAGCACACTTCACAGCAATCCACCTAATAGTTGAGGCATTTTACTCAAAACGAGAAAGGTGAACATGCTGCAGGAGAAGTAAGGTGATCATCAACATCCTTTGGATTCTCCCTCTGGGAACCATAAATATATGCACCAAATTTCATGGCAATTCAACAAATAGTCTTACAGGTATTAAGTGTCGACCAAAGCTGTGGGCAGACTGAGTTATTGTATACTAGTGTGGTGTAATTGAGTAGTAGCGTATCAATTCATAGTGAAACTGTGGACTAATAAATAGCAAAAATCAACAAGAGTGGTCGACAAACCTTGTTGACTGGGTTTATGGGTGTGCGACCAGAGCCAGTGTGAAGCCTTTGGCGCTCTTCGAATCGTGCGGGGGACCTCTCTCTACGAACATCCATCATCCGGCCGGGAGAGCGGTCCATTCGAGGGTCTGCCATGGCCCTGCCCGGAGAGCGCTCTAAGCGGGGGTCAGCCATGGCCCTGCCTGGAGACCCCACTATCCGACTCTCCAGCATCCTGCCAGGAGACTTCTCTCTCTCCAGTGGACGGCTGGGGGACTTGTCCCTTCGAAACTCTGTGCGAGCCTCTCGGTAGCGGTGAGGTGTCCCGGGATCTCCGTGAACTAGGGGATTGGCTGCCAACCTTTTTGAGATGTGCTCATTGTAGGAAGGAGGACCACGCTTGTTAGGGCTGTTAGGGAGGAGCCGAGGCAAAAGACGGGCAGGGAGCATAAGTCAAAGGAAATTGTTACTCGGGTCTCGGGCTTTGCTTGGCACTGTCAGGTCGGTCAACAGATGTGGGGAGGATGATGGACTCACAATCAAGCTCATTTGATAAGCTGTAATGCATTGCTATTAGTTTGTTTATTTGTTATTTCTGTGTCATACCACTTGGGACTACAAGACACGACAATTTCATAAAGCATACATCTTCTGGATTCATCCCGGCTCTATAATTGGAAGAGAGTGAACCCATCTAGCCGATTTGGTGTTCAGCGGCTGGCAACAATAACTAAAGTGAAGAGTTTTGACTGGCCTGTAAAGCCAGTTTTCAAAATCAGCACTGTAAAGGCACAGTTAGCTTCACTTACATAATATATATAATAGACCAGTCTCAGGTCATAAAGGGAGCATGTCTTTATTCAACAATTTCCTTTCTACATTTGACAGGAAACATTTTAAAACTGAATTTTAATTTCAATAGACATATCTCAAAATTTGTTACAGATAAAAAGTGAACTCCTCCTCCTGTAAAGAGCAAAATGAAGGCATTACTCTTTTGTTTTATAACCAGATCAAACATAAAGGCCACAATTTAACCACAATCACCTGTGGATGCCAACCTGTGCCCAGCAGTGCCAGCTAGTCCCATAGACCATTCAACAACACCAGTGTACATATGAGGAATGCTCCTACTCTATAGTCTCTGAATAATAGGGACGACCAAACCACAGCAAAAAATAAATGAAGTCAGATGCTCAAGTAAACTGAGAAATGAATTAAGCAAAGAAAATGCACACATTGCTCTTTATCTTTTACTTTCAACTCAAGATTTCCTTTAGCAGAATTAATTTCCACTCAGTGGCTATCTGTTTCTGTCAACAGACAAATTAAGACATGAGATAATGTATAATACAGAGTTATGGATTGGGTTTGAGTATTCTGTTAATTTATACAGTCATTCATTTATTTTAATGTGTTTGAGCATTACATTTGTTGATGTATTTCCCACATTAGATTTGGTCTCCACAATTACAGAAATGGAAGTTGAAGATATGATGACATACCTTCAAACCATACCCGTCCCCATCATGAATGGTATGGTTTGAAATGGTTCAATATTAGTGTCAATATAATACTAAGGTTTTGGTGCAGACAGATAACAAAATTATCCTTTTTGATATTTTTTTAGCTCTAAACGTGTTGTGACATTAAAGGCAGGAAAAGTAAAGTTTGTTGAAAACTAAAGCTTGCTGTGGATTGACTGTGCCATCAAAACTAATACCCAAAACAGAGATTTTTTTGGTTAAGCATAATGGTGTAAACTAGTTCATTAAGAGAACAGGAGAGAAACAGACAGAAAGTGTGACCTGAATCAGGTTTAAAATTGTGTATGTCCTCACCTGCGTCCCGAGCCGTTTCGCTGCAGGTCTCCAACACCCTCTTGGCTTTGGACCAGGTTGCCCTTGCAGCAAATGACACGCAGTTTGTTCTGGTAGGAAGAGGCCAGGTAGATGGCCCCAGAGGAGATGGCTGGGCCAAGGTAGCGTGGGTTTGGGATATCCAGGTGTGCGTATGAGTGGGGCCTGCAAAGAACATTAGGCACCGTATCCTTTAAAACAACAGAATGAAAGGAATGATCCTTGTGTAGGTGTTTTATGAGCCCTGGCACTAATAGTATGCAACAATACTAAGTGAATTTCCATAAAATGATTTTGCTGGGAAAAACTTTAGTGTAAACCCTAACTGGTGCACTAGTACCGACAAAAGAGCAGAAGGCTATCTTACCCCAGAGCAGCGTGTCCCAGAATTTCAATAACGTCCAGAGAGTTGAAGTAGGTCACAAACAGGTAGGGTTCTCTATAGGCTGAAATAACCAAAATCCACTTGACATCAGATCATAAATCATTAATGGACCATCAAAAGAAAAAGAAGACGACATTTTGAAAGGGACATGGAAGAAATTCTGATTTATACTAACCAAATGAGAGAGGCAGTCGGCTCCATTTGATATCATCGCTTCTACTCCTGCGGCCGTATGCATCCACAAAAACACCAAACTCTGAAAGAAAAATGTCAGGGATCATACAAAGCACCCTATTTGTAGATGTTAAAGGGGATAGTTCAGGATTTCTTAAAGTGGGAATGCATGAGGTTTGGAGGAACAGAAATTTGTACCAGCCCAGAAGCTAAGCAACTTACTGCTGTGGACAGGGTCAGTAGCAAAAGGTATAGATAACCTTCTGTGGATAAGTACCCTCATGCAGCCTTCACTTCAAAAATCCCAAACTATACCTATTACAGGGAGCTGTCAGAATACAAGGAATAAACAGCAGAATAAAAAGCCGATTTTATTGCTCAAACTGTCAAATTCTGGCTCCTTTACTGGTACAAGTGTTGACACGACGTACTGTAAAAGTGTTACCACAAAGAGAAAATAAACATCTAACCATGGAAACAGAGCAGATATTCGTCTTTCTGTGGAGCCGTGGTGACCTGGATGATGGAGATGGGGAAGCTGTGGGAGGACGCGGCGAAGACCGCCGAAGCTAGTGTTACATCGTTTTTATCCAGGAACTCTGTAGAAAGAAATCACTATCAGTCAGCTCATAGACGTGTGTGAATGTTGAAACCTCACAGCAACAGAATCACAATTGAGTAGACTTGCTTAGAACACCGTCTGGTTGACATAAAAATATTATTTTAAAATCTAATATCAATGCAGGATTTGTGTGTCGATGCCTACCGTAAATATATCACAGCGGTGGGTTACCTACCTTCTAGCACATACTGCTTCATCTCAATCTCATAGAACTTGTTGGTGCCGATAATGATGCTGTAGCCAGTGAAGTGGATGCAGCTGCAGGGCTCTGATGTCTCAATCTCCTGCCACCACAAATCAAAAGTTCAACACTTCTTCAAACTCATTACTTCCTGAAGCAAAACAAAGCATGTACTTGGCTCCAAAGCACTGCCTTTTCCGTCATGTTGTCATCTATCTTCTCTTTAAAAGGCCCACTCACCTTTCGGATGCAGAACTTGTTAAGGTTTTCATTGTGTCGCAGAATTGTAATCTTATTGGGCATAGCAGCACAGATACAGATCCCATTATCAATCTGTAAAGAAAGAACAAGCCTGTAATCAGGACGGCGGTAATCAGACAGCACATTGCTATGCTACCGGTGCTATGTTCAGCTCATTAACTCTGACTAAATAATAGTCTACTTAGAAGGACTTTTTCTCTGTATAAGTAACAACAACCTAACCCACCTTTCCAGAGGAGAAGAGGTGGCATCCCTTGACGGTCTCAAAGATGAAGGGGCTGAGGTCAGGCTGAGCTGGGAGATGGGACTGTGACAAAGACTGTTTCACCTTCTTGATCTCAACCAGACACAAGGCCCTGTCCTCTCCTGGACACAGCAAACGCACCACAGACAATCAGGAACACACGCAATCTCCTGTTTAGATTAAGTGCTACTTATACACATTTTTTCCTTTAACATATTGAAAAAATATTATATTATTGTCCCCCCATATTTTTTAGTCTCTTTAATAAATAAGAACTGAAAATGAGATGAAAATAGTCAATAATTTCATTTTCATGGTGTCTGTGCAGCCTATTTTATTCAGTATGTACATGGAAATGACGATGAAAACAACCAGAAAGGTACGGTTTCCTTACACAAAAAAAGACTTTTCCAATGACCACATGACTGCATAATTCATAACATGTTCAGACAAGATTAATATTTGGTTATTTGTGATGCTATGTATAAATGCAATTCAAACATATTGATATTGAGAAATAAATATAATATAATAAATAATATGTCAATATAACCAAAGCTTTTCTGAGTGGGTAACGCATTAGTCTTAAAAATACTAGCTTGCATTGACATGAGAGAATTAAAATTAGTGTGAGTACAATGGCATTAATTTTACTTCATGTACTGACCAGTGATCATCAGTAGCTTATCGAGCTCCTTTAGGATCTGGATCTGGAAGACGGAGGCCAGCCCAGGGATGTGGGTCAGAGAGTTCTTTATGACGTTTAAAGCATACAGCCCCTCCTCAGAGCCAACCAACACGATCTAAGGGAAAGAATAAGCTAGATCATAAGAGCTTAACATAGGAAACAAGCAGCAGAATGGTGCAGGATTCAGAAAGACTGTCTAACTGGGAAGACACATGTTTGACCGACTCCTCACACAACACACTGCCACCACTGGCTCACTCCTTTTAAGGAGTAGGCAGAGAGTTTCTGTTGATGTTACATGTTTTTGTCTTTGTACCTGGTCAGTGAGAGGCAGAGTGCAGTTGATGTCTAAACGGTCATCACCCTCCAGCTTCAGCAGAGAATTGCCCAGAAGTTTCTATTCAAATGAGAGAGAAAGAGACATGGAGCAGAGGGAGGGGGGCAGGTTAGGCAGTTCTTCTACATATCAGTTGCTTTAGAGCAAGAAAAGGTGAGCCAGCAAGGATGACAGCCAGAAAGCCCTTACCAATTATCTGAATTAGTGAATACATCCTTCATTATTAAAAAATTAAATTCACATGTAAAGCTGAGGATGTCTGCACCAGATCACCGACATATTTTTTCCTGACACCACACACACACACACACACACACACACACACACACACACACAC
>JAPMOB010224610.1:0-16517 GCA_029875015.1 Lepomis gibbosus
TTGTAAAGGTTTCAACTCTCTTGCACTGTAATTAGATGGAAGCATGTGTGCACCAGTGGGTGTACACACACACACACACACACACACACACAAATATAAGGTTCTCTCATTCTCTTGCTGTGCTTTACGCAACTTAGATGAAAAACTGTGGATGACTTTTGTACAACGCAGATTTTAAGTAGTGAAAGGCACAGTGATGCCAGTCATCCAAACAATCCATAATGTCACACTCAAACCACATATCATGTGTGATATTGAGTCCCTTTACACATCAAGTGATTTCATCCAAGTAAATGCTTGAGCTTGCCTCAAGACACTAGAAGTGTTCAACAGACTTTATATCTCATTTTGGATCAATAACACACAAAAGTCACCCACACACATAGTCATCAACTGAAAAGACTGACGGAGATGATGCACAAATCAAATCAAAGCCTGCAAGAATCATTATATCTTGCAAGTATTGATTTTACTTTGTTTTCATTGCCTATTTAGCAAAATACAACAACACTTACACTTACTAAAACACTTACTGCAGTATATTTACATGCACACCAATACCCCAGCTGATAGGATTAATCAGCTTAAGGTAGCTTAAGGCAATAGTGTGATAAAATGGGTGTTCATAAATGACTAAATCCCGTTATGTTGAGATAATGCTTATTTTTTTACTGATAACCTGTTCTTTCTTGAAATAAAAAATGATTTTCGTATACTGTTTCGCACAGTGAAAAGTAGACCAATTGTGATCTACCTTGAAAGTATCAAGCAATAGAGGGGTTGTGGGATTCATACATATAAACAGGTACTGACCCCAAATGGAAGACTCCATTTGGGGTCAGTAAGAAAGTACTTGCAGTACCACTGTGTACATAAATATAGTATGTTACATGTGGTCGCAAGTGTCCTTAAATAGGGATAAATAAAACCACTTTGAAAGCAAGTCTTTTTGAGTAAATTTTCTGATTTTACATCTACTGTATTATGTGGCAACCTACTGTAATGTCGTGGCCAATGAGGAAAAACTGAACAATAAAAGAATGCTTAATGTCCTTTCCTTTTTCCACTTAGTACTGGTCCTAGGGGTGTATATGCTCGGACCAGTAAGCTGGTATATACAACAAACAAAAAAATAAACGCAACACTTTTGTTTTTGCCCCCATTTATCATGAGCTGAACTCAAAGACTCAAAGAAGACTTTCTCCATGTAAACAAAAGACCTATTTCTCGGAAATATTCTCCTTTGCCGAGATAATGCATCTACATCATTTTGGCACATCAAGATGCTGATCAGATAGCATGGCCACAATAAAAGGCCACTCAAAAATGTGCACTACCACGACACAGCACAATCTTACAGAAGTTTTGAGGGAGCGTGCATTTGGCATAGTGACTGCAGGAATGTCCACCAGATCTGTTGCCCGTGAATTGAATGTTCATGTCTCTTCAATAAGCCATATCCAAAGGCGTTTCAGAGAATTTGGCAGTATATCCAACTAGCCTCATAACCGCAGACCACATGTAACCACACCAGCCCAGGACCTCCACATCCAACATCTTCATCTCCACGATTGTCGGAGACTAGCCACCCAGACAGCTGCTGCAACAATTGGTTTGCATAACCAAAGACTTTTTGCACAAACTGTCAGGAACCATCTCAGAGAAGCTCATCTGCATGCTCGTCCTCCTCATCGGTGTCTCAACCTGATTTCAGTTTGTCATCGTAACAGACTTGATCGGGAAGATGCTCACATTCAATGGTGTCTGGCACTTTGGAGATGGCAGAACGCGCATGGCTTTTTTATTAATAGTATTTTCAATGCACAGATACTGTAACAAGATCTTGAGGCCCAGTATTATGCCTTTTATCCTCAACCATCACCTCATTTTGCAGCATGATAATGTACGGCCCCACGTTTCAAGGATCTGTACTCAATTCCTGGAAGCTGAAAACATCCCAGTTCTTGCATGGCCTGCATACTCACAGGACATGTCATCTGTTGAGCATGTTTAGGGATGCTCTGGATCGGCCTATACGACAGCGTGTTCCAGGTCCTGCGCGCAGCCATTGAAGAGGAGTGGAGACAGATTTTGACAGATTTGTGAACAATATGTTAGGGAAATGGGCCTTTTTTGTGTACATAGAGAAAGTCTTAAATCTTTGAGTTAAGCTCATGATGATAGGGGGCGTTTATAATTTTGTTCAGTGTACGAAGTATGGATTACAACATTGAGATAAATAATAAGCAATGTAAGCTGGGATTTATGGGAATAGAGAAGTCATTCAAGGGACACGGAGGTTAGCTAACTGTTGAATGCTCCCTCGTGTAATTTCTTCCTCCCTCTTATCTACTTCACCCCTACACTACTTCACTTATCTTAAGATAAGCAGTTCTTGAGAGACAATTTACCTCTGGTTTCTCTAGGCATAAGAAGAGGGTAGAGGTTGGAATCAATGGAAGGATTTTATGAGAATGTTGGTGACTTATTCTCCCCTCATGGTCATGAATGTACGTTCTAGCATACTAGTGAAAATATCTTCAAACAAGGTTATTTGAGAAGTTTCTGCTATATTTAAGTTAGAATTCCCCAAACAGAATTTCTTGGGCAGGAAAAAAGACAACATACAATAGCACAATGCCAGATGACTCAGAGATTCCCGGAGCTAAAGGCCAGGGCAATGTATAGTAACTATAACTTTAGATAATGTGTCTTGGTGCTTTAAGCGAATTACAATATCTTCAGTTTCATCTAAGTTTAACATCAGAATATTGCAAGTCGTCCATGTTTTTACATTCTTAAGGCATTTTTAAGTTTAGATAACTAAATTGTTTCATCAGGTTTGATTGATAAATATAATTGAGCATCATCTCTATAACAATTAAAATTCATGGACTGTTTCCCAATAATATTACCTAAAGGAAGCATATAAGTTGAATAGAATTTGTACAGAATCTTGTGGCACTTCACTAACTTTGGCTTGCATGGAGGATTCATTGTAAACTGTAGATACTGATACAGTACAGTTATGTAGAAACTCGCACAACTGATTGGAGACTGCTTTCTCAAGGATCTTAGAGAGAAAGGGAAGGTTAGATAAAGGTCTATAGTTTGCTAAAACCCCGAGAACAAGAGTGGGCTTTTTAAGAAGATACATTTCAACTACAAAAGACTTTGTTTAAAAAGACAGTCTATTCATGTATGATAAAGATTGGTAACTAAGGGTACATTTAGAAACTAACTTAAGCAGTTGTGTTGGGGTTGGTTTCAAGTTGGTTTCAAAGGTTGAAAGCTTATATGAAGAAATTGTTGAAGTTAGTTGGTGAAAATAGATGGGAGAAAAACAGTCTAAATATATATTAGGTTTTACAGCTGTTTGATAACATTATGAAACTGTATGTCAACAAAGCTGCAATAATTTTAAGCCACTTGAGGGCAGCAGACACATATTATGAACACTTTTTGAGGGAAATATCTGCCTCTTTGGCTGCTTAATGTTCCACTATGTTCACTAGCTAGTTGCTAACTTTGTCTGTCTGCAGGTAATGTGTAGTGCGTTTTTAGAGTTTTTCCACTGAAAACAGCTGCCTGCTGAAGCCAAAAACAATGCTATGAGAGTGGTTAGTGTATTAAAAGAGCAAAGTTGCGGGTCAGACAGCTAAACAATGTATCACTTCAAAACCATAAAGCCGAAAGGAGCTGCAGATGCAGTACCTTGTTTGGAAAGTGATTGCACATAATGCTTAATTAAATTTAGGGCAAACGGAATAGACTGCCTAAAACAGCAATTCAGTCACTGAATTGCTAACTCACTGATGCAATCCTATTATTTTCACACATGGAAGTAATTTAAGAGGTTCGAAAGTCTAAAAGGCCTGAGGGTTGGATGAAGTTGGTCGAAAAGCAGCCAACAAGGCATGTCACCATTTATATATTTCTCAAAAATCAGTCAGAGGCATGGGAATAGCACATGTTTTCACTGCCTCCATCCTAAAAATATAAGTTACCGGCGAAGTCAGGATTGCTTCTCAAATTAATGTAGTGCACTATTTCTGGTGGACCAGACCAGATGCTTGTTGCTAGTGTTATATCACATATGACAGGAGGAGCTGACAACAGGCTCCTGGGAACCAAACTGTCACCAGTATGACAGGTACAAGCTAGAATGGAATGACTATAAGAATGTAAGACTGGCATATAAGACCTTTTTTCCAGCTAAAGTGACAGTAAGAAGCTACACTTTGTAAAAAGTAGCTGTATGCAATCCTGTAGTCAATGCTAGCAATGAAAACAGTACTCGGGGATAAAACAGACCCATCTAAACTTATGCACTTCATCCTGTTCATCCAAGTGTCAGGAATGAAAAGGCTGGGAGAAAATGAGCTAATTCGGAAATTTGAACAATGCAGAATGTAGAACAATGATGTTCTAAGATACTACTTTCAAGGCTACAACAATGTTGATGAGTTAAAACATTATCCAGTGAGACTCAGCCACACATTATCAGAAGTACTGTAGAATAAATCCAACAACTGTATCTACAATCCAATGGTGTGTTTCTGTCATGTGAAATTAATGAAGTCGTGTCAGAGAGTGATGCATTCACTTAGAGGTGCACTGATGCCATTTTTCAAAACCAGTCTATCAGTGTAGCAAGTACTTAATTAACACATCAACACATTCAAATAAAGCCCATACAGTCATAACAACAGCTTATAAGTGTGAATAATAGTCTCCTTTTCTTGAAAGTAAAAAATTTCCACTGTACATGTGCAGTATGTGTTATCAAAATAATCATTGTACTTTGATGAGTATGAGTGTGAGTTCCAGGGTGTTTTTTCAGTGCAAATACAAATATTATATTTGGTATCATTGCACCTCTTTAAGACATTGGGAAATGACTACTGTGTAAGATATAGTTGTAGTCAGCCAGCACCCTATAAAGGGAATCAGTTAGTAGGAAATGAAATAGGAATAGATTAAGGGCTGTAAATGAAGGTAGCCATGAGTGAAAAAGAGGTGGGGAAGCAGAAAGAAGGCTGATCTGTGTTAGTTTTAATTTAACCTCTAAGTAGAGCAGGTACCCCCACAGCCCTATCAGATGGGCCTAAGAACCCCTTTATTTCCTCTTTGAAATATGGGATAGCTTTATTAGCTGAGCTACACAGTTCTCTCACATACACCCTGGTAAAGCAGCAGTACCCTTTGGGGTATAAGTACCCTTGGTCGGGAATCAGTGCTGTAGATGGCAAATAAATGCTTGTAGATATGTGAAGACTGATGGCGTGTGACGTGTGATATCATATATCATGTGATGTGGATATACCATCATGCCATACCAAGAAATCAGTGTGTGTGTCCAGAATTACACACATCCTTGTTTTGGTACATTTGCCTCTGTTAACCCATACATAAAATCCTAAATGGTTAACTTAAGTCAGCCTATGGCGCTCACCACACAATTTTGGGGTATTGTTGACTTAAGTTTCCCAAAATGATCTACCACTACTGACAGTTAAATTTTATATTCAGGGAATTTGGAATTCTCTGGCCTCTCTGTTTACATGACACATCAATACATTATTTAGGAATATTTCTCATTTTAATCTTCCACTATTGTACATTAAAATTTTTCAAGACTTACAGCAGTTATTTTCTTACAAGGATTTAATTGTTGATAAATTGTTAATTCATTGTTTTTATTACTGGACAAGTTACCTGCTTCAGATTCAGAATCCATGAACCACCATGTAAAAAATGCCAACACCAGCTCACTGTATTACATGCAGAAAACAGCACTGAATAGCAGTAGTAAATATGCACACACAGATAATGGGCATTTAACATATTGCAGCTTTGCAAACTGCAAGCAAAACAAACTGTCACAGCCATACTGTTTATCCAAAGACACACATACCATACAAACAGTACACTTAGGGTGAGTGTTTACCATGTCCCTACTGGGTCAAGGTATTTGACATCTCCAAAGAGCTGTAAAGGATTTTTGTAGTTTGTAGTTTTGCAGGACACATGCCATGTGTACACTCTCGCCCACTTCAAGACACAGTCACAAACACATACACACAAACAGCGCACTGCAGGGCAGAAGGATCAGTCATGGACTCCCCAGAGCATGTCTGTGTTGCAGCGAATGGATTGCGACAGGGAACCTGACTCACTACAGCACCCGAGGGAGCTCGGCATCAGCGGCGAGCCTCTGCAGCCAAGCGCTCGCAGCACCAAACCTCCTTTCAGAAAGGAAACAGCACCCAACGCATCCTACGACTGTCAGCGTCAATTACGATGACTTTTTCAAATAATCTACATGCATCAATTTGTCTTGCTGAACTGGAGCTGAATTGTCATCATCAGTTATGGTCTCAGATGTTTGAGTGAAATTGCGCCACAATCATAAATAATATCAGGTTCAGTTTTTTTTTTTTGATGACAGCAAATTCAAGTCTAAATATTTAGTTGAGAGCAGTTTGTGTAAATAATTTTAATGTACGTCTCTCTCTACATATGTCAGATTAACCAATTAACAGTGTTTGTTGGGCCTATCCTATCAGTTGTGTGTGTCACACATAATATGATCAGTGTTGCATGTTAGAGCATAGATGTTCTACAGGCTTTACTTGTGGGAGCCAGTGAATCCCGAGAGAAGTTCTTTCAAAGGCATGCCAGTTTCAAAGGCATCTTGTAAATCTGTTATGTTATGCTATGCAGATCATTCCCTGCTTCACACACTGAAATTTTACATTTCACAAAAGTTTGAAAGCAGTTGCTATGAATGTTTTGGGATTTCTGTTACAAGCTAGATACAAATGGAAGGAATATCTATAGGCATCATTAACTAAAACATCATAAAATAAGGGAAACCTTTAAAAGAACTGAATGTATTGTCTTTGTGTAAGTGGACAATGACAGGGGTAGAGCTGGGCTTGATGTAATGAATGTTTGCTGAAAGCCACACAGCTGAACATATAAAACATTTTCTTGACACAGCTGATTTGATTGATTTGATTTGATTTGATTTTGATTTGGTGCAGTTTACTCAAATTAATTGAGTTTTATGCATACTATACTTACGTAATTCAAATCTTTTTCCTTAACCTGCGTTACACCCTGTTTAAAAATAGATCAAACTCTTTCTCTTAATCCCTGTGGATAGATGAAAGCAACTTATTTCTGAAAAAAAGATCTGGCTGAGAGTAACTGTAAAAAAAAAAGTACAAAGCTTCTGTTTTATCACCATCACATGAAAGACTTATTAATCAAATTTTTATTTATTTATTTATTTTTTAAATGAAGTAGCCAAATATTTATCAGAAACAATCTCGACCAATGAACACATTACCAACAGCTCTTTCCCTGGTGCTTCTGTCGTTTCAAATGTTTTATACGAATCCCTCTTAGCAAAATAATGTTTCAATTCAATTTCTAATGGCAATGTTTAAGCTGTGTTAACATTACATGGATTTTATCGCCATGGCATGGGAGACAATGGGCAAAAAGTGATTATAGCCCAGTGTCTCTACAAGGTAGAACAACAGCACAAGAGATCCTCAAACATAAAATCTAAGGGCTAAGGATCTTAAATATGTTTTTAATCATCAACTAAAAAAACATGTTATGGTAACTGCAGATTGGATCTCTTTTGAGTTCCAGTGGTCAGTGGTGAGCAAGGATTCAGAGCCCTAATTACACCCCAGGGGAGTCTCCTCATCGTCTCATCACTAACGATCCCTCATTCTCTTTGCACTGTCTCCCTCCTCTGCCTGCTCCTATTGCACGCTTCCATATATTCTCTTGCTTTACTTTTAGTCTCCTTCTCTTGACCTGTCATTAAACCATGTATTGTTGCATTTGCACCTCTCTTCCTCATATTTTCTGTCTGAGAGAGCAGAGTAATACGATTTATCATATTAGCTTGTATAAGTCTTTTTTATTTCTTTTTTGTGTGTTGTTCATAAAAAAGTCTTTATTGCTACCCTTATAGGTCAGGTAGGTCAAAGGTAGGTAGGTCAAAGTTCAGAGTCAGCTCAATAACACTTCAGCAAAGCGAATGTTTGCTGTCATGGGGGCATGAACTGGCTGGGCAGTTGAAAGCCTGCCTTCTTCACACTACGATCCTGCCATAGGCATCAACCTACAGTATAGTCATAATGGTCAGCCAGTGGTTGGGAGAATCCTTTTTTAATACTGGCTGTCTAAATGTCCCCAAGCAAGCGCAGCAGTATTACTGTAGGCAATACAGCAAAAAATGTTTAGGGTACAATCCTAAACTGGGTAACCTAATGCCCAAACAGGTGTGAAACCATTTACATGCGGTCATAAACAAACAATATTGGGCTGTTAAATTTGATTGTTTAATGAGGTCGCATTTGTCAGACGTCCTCTTCAGACCTCGTCTGGTTTTCATCACTGTGATTCCTTTTGAAAGTGACAGAATAATTAGTCATAAATTAAGCCAAACTTATGATTAATATGTTTTTAATGAGTCATCCGCTGTGCCTTTTGCGCTCTTCTTCCAGGGCTTATCAACTTCAAGGTACCAGCATGAGTGGTGTGTTGGGACCATTCAGAATGAATTATCTTTGGTTTGTAGTGTGATGAACTGAGGTTGCAAGACTCCTGTTGCTAATCAGACTAACGTTAGCTTTCTTTTTTTTTATTCTCCTGTCACTATTCATTGCATATGGTAAACCAGTCATAAATTTCCCTTTAAATGCCATGCTTTATTTCCAGGCTGTATTTTACTGACAAGAATAGGCAACTTAAGATGTGTCCGATTGTAGGTTTGATTACCTAACCTTGCAATTATGAGAGCTTGAAACATGTTTGGGTTTTTTTTGCTTTCTTCTGAC
Source organism: Lepomis gibbosus (assembly GCA_029875015.1). NCBI lineage: Eukaryota > Metazoa > Chordata > Actinopteri > Centrarchiformes > Centrarchidae > Lepomis > Lepomis gibbosus. Next base: position 8,868 of record JAPMOB010224610.1, read on the forward strand.
AACTATACTTATTGTAAGTCGCTTTAATGATTTGGCCTGTAAAGTGACATTGTTTTACTGCAAGTCAGATCTCTAAGTTTCTTCTTTTTTATTTTAATGCCTATATCAATTCTCTATACCACAATGGAATATCAGCTCTTCACCGCTGGCATAAAGGCACGGACCTCTAAGGAGACATGTGGAAAAAATACCAAAATATTTATATTTATTATAAGAAGATGCACATTTTTTAATTGAACAACTTAAGTACTTACACCTGATATGGGACAAGGAAAACAACAGGGAAAATTAGGTCTCAACATAAACAGTCCCTGCAAAGTCTGTAAAGGGCACATGGTAAAATGTATTTTATAGGCTTCAAATAAATTAAGTCAAAGTGAACATGTGTGCATCTAGTGGGTCTGAATCTTTGCACAACATTCAAAGTTGACTAGCTAATTCCTCTATTAGCTCACTGTAAACACTAATTTTGCCTGAATGGACAGCTAAGAAGCCACTCAAAACCTCAAACCAATGGGATGTCTGTTGTCAAATGGTAAACAGCTTTTACTGCCAAAGCCAAAACATTCTCACTCCCAACTTGTCACATATGGACGCTTGCAGGGATGGACTGGGGCAAAAAATCAGCCCTGGCATTTTTAGTCCAAGCGGCCCACAATAATCGGTCAGACAGTCCTCAACAACACACCATCCTTCTCTTGTTTGGTAAATATTATACTCATTACCTACTTATTGTAAGATATAACTATGGATTTAAAATTATATGCCCTGTTGATAGGTGTACATGTCGGAAATGTGGTGAACTGAAGTGGAAAACTTCTTCTGTCAGGAACTACCAAAAGGAATGTAGGCGGTAAAATGTTATTCTGCTTTCGCCAAATGACTGTATAGTTTTTCCCTGTCATTTGTATGCTGTAGTACATTAAATGCCTATAATACTACTAGGAGACTACTAAGTAGACTATTTTGCAAAAGTGCGCAGATGCATTTACTTCTGGCTAGGAATAAGCTTCGCATAAATTATAGGCAAAATTGAACTGATTGCTTGAAAAACGTTTGTTGTACAGACTTGTATGCATGATTTTTGGGGGTGTATTGTGGCTGGAGCAGATGACCATAAAGAAATATGTAAGTATTAGTAAAACCTAGTATTCATGGCAGTCTGAAATTTAAGCTTTTTACTCACAGGGATTACTTTAAATGTTTATGTTACTATTTGAAACTGTAGCCCATTTAATATCAACATCTGACATTGTAACAGTGCATATTTGACAGAAAATAAGGGAAAGCACAATTTGCCACCTTAACATTGGTACACACTAGTTTTAAAGACGAGCACAAAAAGAAAAACTAATGACTAAGTAATGTTGAATGGGTTGTTACTAGTTTGTGCTGCTTAGTGGCTGGTCTAGAGTAGATCAGGCATGACTCAGTCTGGCACCTGTTTTTTTTTTTTTTTTTTATGATATTGGTTTTGTAATCTAGAACCAATACTGTAATCCAGAATATGAATAAGCATTAAACAGAGAGACTTTGGACAAACTTCCTTTTGCTTCTACCACATATCAAATCACACCAAACTCCTCTTATATCTTTATAGCGGATATATTTCCACATAACTTTATTAGAGTACCACAAGGGCAACGAAGCAGACTTGATCTATGCAAAGCATTTCACAGGGATCTTGAGTTCACAAGGCAGAAAAAAATATGTTCTGGCCATGAATTATGGCATTATTCATATCCATGTCTTGCTGCTTCAGCACTCCTATGAAAGTGAAGCTAGCTAGTGAAAGACATTACTTCATAGTGGGTACTAGCCTCTCACCATGCTGATGAGTCATGGTGAAAATGGATAAATCAAACATTTTACAGTATTGTATATATATGTATATATACTGTGTGCGTGTGTGTGTGTGTGTGTGTGTGTGTGTGTGTGTGTGTGTGTGTGTGTGTGTGTGTGTGTGTTTGCCTCCTTGGTTTATCTGTACACCATTCACATTCTTCGTCTGCTGCAGGGAGGGGAGCCAGCGAAGCGTAGTATTTCACTACCCTGCTTGTTATCAGGTGGTGAAAACGAGGACAGAAAGTGGGCAGACGGCGCTGGTGAGCAGGGGAAAAGAGGTGAATGGGGGGATGAGCAGAGATTGAGAAAAATGAGGGAGAAGGGCACGGATGACTGGATAGACAGAAAGGAAAAGGGTGGAGTGCAGCAGCCCTGACTGGGAGAGAGAAGAGAGGCAGACAGAGTGATACTGGAATCTGTGCCAAGTGCAGATGAGAGACACAATGACAGGATCGACATCGATGAAGATGGAGAGAAATGTGAGGAAGAGTAGGGAAGGAAAAACAGGAGATCTGGGTGTTGGAAAGAAACAGTGACAGCAATGTTATTAACTTCCTGAATTATTAATCAGTACACACACAGGGGTGGGGGTGTAAGGATCTAAGGATAGCGGGTCTCTTACTCTCTACATATTGTGGAAACCCTGAAGGCAAATTTGAGACTCCTGATATTGGGCTTCATAATTAAAGTTGGCTTTATTGCTTTCTCTGCACAGCATAGATATAAAAACTACCCATTACTTTTTTTTGTTCTTTTTATTGGTCATACACAAGCAAAAGGGAAACATTGACAGAGAACACAACAGTAAACATATACATTGATGTTACAGATATGTCACGAAGACAAGGTGCATCACTTTTGCATCAAATTGCATCATGCAACACATTCCCACTCATAACTCGTCACATATGGACGCTTGGCCAAAACCATTTGGGGTCGCTTTTTAACCCCCTGGGTACCCCTTTAGCGTTGTTTTTCGACGTGTAGGGCCCAATGGTCTTGTTAGCGACAAAAAGTATGCAACATCCAGTCAAGTCTATGTATGGTTGACAGACGTTTGCCCGTTACTGAGGAAGCTTCCCTTTGAGATGGCCACATGAATAATACAGTAAAAAACAAATAATAGAAATAATTGAAGATGCGCTGCATTTACTAATAAACATTGTCATGGTTTTGAGTTTTGGTTTTCCTATTTCCTTTTGGTTATCCTTTTTTCTGTGTCAATGTTTACTTCCTTCCTAGTGTTTTCTCATTCTCTGTGTTGTTTTGTCATTGATGCATTGATTCTCTGTTTCCTGTTTTACTTTGGTATTTCCTTCCTGGTCACTTTATTTTTCTACTCGTTTTTCCCATCTGTGTGATTGTTTGCTGCTACCCTACTAGTTTCACCTGTGTAATGTAAATCAACTCCTTCGTAAAATTGAGTTTTTCCTTTGTGTGGTGTTGCTTTGTTTTTGTGAGTTTGTTGCGTATCCCTGCATGTCTTCAGTGTTTCCTAACTGCGTTTTTGGATGTCTTTTCGGATTTTGGATTAAAGCATGTGCCATTTGGATTTTGTTGGCTGTTTAGACTGCTTCCCTGTTTTGGACTCTTGCCTTCCTCTTAACTGTGTAAGCCTGTTTATTTTTTGTTGTTTTACAATACACATTATAAACTGTATCTGATCCGACTGTGGGTTCTGTGATTGAGCCCAAATCCCTGGTGTTCTCCTATGTTTGTGCTTGGTAAAATATGACAAGCAAGACTATTCAATGATGTAATGAGTATTAATAATATGAAAAGATCTACACATACTGTGGAAACACAGACAGTGTTGTACGGTATAACAGACTTGAGGGGAAAAAATCTAAAATAACAAGCATAAATGTCTCAAAAAAAAGTCCCTTTAACAAAAACTGCAAGCACAGACATGAGATTTTCTGGGAACTCGTTCCCATAGCCTTGAACTGTCAAAAGACAAAAAGTCTGTGCGGATGGAAAGCAGAACAGTTTAAATGTGGGAGAATGAGTTCAAGTGTATGTACTAATTGTATCACTGTATATACATTAATGCAAAACTAAATGTTTGTCCTATGCCTATCCAGTGTCAGAAAGCAGTCAGTAATAGAATATACAACGTTTCCAGTCACACACACACACACTTACACATATAGTGTACATGCACACAAAAACATTTTAGCACATATCAAATGGACAAAGAAGAGTATGTGTATCCCCTGCTCTTCTAATACCTGTGTGGTCCTGTTAGTAAAGTGCTTGAGGAAAGGGCTAGCTAGGCAACATGCAGAGCCTCATGTAATGAGGGGCATATAAGACTTTACGCTGACCTCTTTTGGAACAAAGTCTCCACAGTCAAAAAATTGGCCATGGCATATTATAATTACTGAGAAAGAAAAATATTTCAAAATCATTTTATACTGTGTTTAGTTGGTGTGTCTGTGTATATTTTTGTGTGTGGATATGTAGTTGTGCATATACATTCACACAAATGTCTGTGTAACTGTATGCATGTGCAGCATGCCAAACTTATTTATTTAACTTATTTATTTATTTACACAGCCTTTCAATATTTGATTTCCTGTGCTGAAGCTTCAATGATGAGTGAGGTGAAAGGAGTATCTTTAATATTTTATCCAACCTGAGTAGCACCTAATTCCATGAAAAGGCATGCTCAGACTGCTTGAAAAAGGGAGCAATGGCTATGTATCACTGTCAAGAAAATTTAAACACTGAGCCTTGTTTTCGAGTTGTTATTTTATTTCCATATTTCAGTAACAGTATGACAAAACTGAATCTCTTTTTCCCCCTAAGCTTTACACTACACCTTAAATTATATTATAAAATCATATCAGTACCCTACAAGGCTTTAGAATAAATACAAGAGCAAATAACACAGGAGATAAATATGTTCTCAAGAGAAAAGGAAGTGTAATGATTTCATTCACTGTGTGAGCACTAGTGACCACTGTAAGCTCTTGAATTGGTAAACAAATTACATTGACCCCATGCAATGCAGGTTATGGAAAGCTATTTCAGCCAGTATCTGTGTTTTGATGTATAAAGCACTTGAGTGCACAGAGGTTAGCAATTGGGTAAGTAGTGAAAGCAAATAAAACCTTTTGCTTATAATAAAGCCCATAACCACTCGTTGCAACCAAGCTATGCAGAATACCATCTCTGAACGCACAACACTTAACTGTGAAGTAGATGGGCTACAGCAGCAGCAGAGCATACCAGGTGCCACTTCTGTCAGCTAAGACCAGGAAACTGAGGCTACAATTTGCATGGGTTCAACAAAATTGAACAACAGAAGATTGGAAAAACGTTGCCTTGTCTGACGAGTCTTGATTTCAGCTGCAACATTCAGATGGTAGGGTCAGAATTTGGCGTAAACAACATGAAAGTGTGGATCCATCCTGCCTTGTATCAGCAGTTCTGGTGGTGGTGGTTTAATGGTGTGGGGGATATTTTCTTGGCACACTTTGGGCCCCTTAGTACCAACTGAGCATTGTTTAAATGCAACAGCCTACCTGAGTATTGTTTATGACCATGTCCATCCCTTTATCACCACAGTGTACCCATCTTCTGGTGGCTGCTTCTAGCAGGATAATACACCATATCACAAAGCTCAACTGGTTTCTTGACCTTGACAATGACTCTCACTGTACTCCAATGGTCTCCACAGTCACCAGATCTCAATCCAGTAGAGCACCTTGGGATGTGGTGGAACGGGAAATTCACATCACGGATGTGCAGCCATCAAATCTGCAGCTGCTTGATGCTATGATGTCAATATGGATCAAAGTCTCTGAGGAATGTTTCAACACCTTGTTGAAAGTATGTCACGAGGAATTAAAGCAATTAAAGTTCTGAAGGCAAAAGGGGGCCAGTGAGTGTATTCATATTTATGTACACAGAAATATTTTATTTATATAATATTCTGATTCTAATTCAGTATATAAACATGATATAAACAGGTACATGAAAATGAACAGGACAAGGGGCTGAGAGTTACAAAATAAAATACAAAGTTTATTCGTTTTTACAACCAGATAAAAACACACAAAGTACAGCTACACAGTAGCAATTTTCAGGTTGTGCTGCAGAGAATACATATCAATGCAATCACTAGGTTCAAATAACAACAATGATGGTGAATTGAATAGCCACTGATTGAATACCCACAACACACAGTGGGGAAAACCATAAAAGTTTAACAGCCAAAACAACCACTGCAGTTGTTATGAGGCAATATTAGACACAGTAGCACATCAAGACTAATGCAACAATAAATATATTAAGAATGAACCAAAGGGCATTTGAATCCAGATGAAACCTCAGCAATTATTCAAGGACTGCACCCATCTGTGCTCGATATTGCACAAAGCCCAATTATAAGAAAAATAAAGAGAACATCTAATAACCAGAAAACAAACTCCAAAAGGGCCGTTAATCTAAGAAACACTTATTGTGGGGGAAAACAAAACATTGACAGTCAATCTTGTAGTTCAGAAATATCCCACAAAAATAAACATGTATTTAGCTGTATTCTTTGTACAATGTATTAAAAATCACTATATTCCATAATTGTATTAAACCCGTGATTACAGCCAGACCAGCTGCAGATGTGATACTATGATGATCAATACCAAAAAGAGAAAAATAAAATACATGAAGGTCCTATGATTCCATTCTAATACAGCCTTTTACAGTTTTTCTCAATTAATTAAACACTGTAACCAGACTTTTGAACTAAATTTTCAAAACCATAACTACCCCATATAGTCATTTAGAAAGCACCTACATTCAATATTCAATGTTCACTCAAATCAGCACAGGTTGAGCTCAATTAGCACAAAACTACCCAGGTAGAAACACAAACAGTCATAATTGATAACACACCGATCATAAGCTTCAACAGACAGATAAAAGTTTTTGAGGGAATCAAAACATTAATATATAACCAGTTGTGGTATTGTTTTGACTTTGTCTCACCAGTGTGTAAGACTGTAGGCGTACTGCCCAATTTTCCGGGATTATTACGCCAATATGGCGGCTCGCTGCGCTTTGTGAAAAGTACCGAGCAGGAAAGGGGGCACTACAGGGGTCCGATTTGATCCGCCTCAAAGCGGGAATGTTGGTAGTAACAGAGGCAGAACGATGTCTGTGTGAAAAGCCACAGCCAGCACGCCGGAACAGGTGTGACATTTCAAGCTGTTGTGTTACCAGTCGTGGTCTTTATTATCAGTCCAAATCCACTGACTACAGCTGCGCCACAGCTTTGTTAGGTCCCCAGCCCGGCATCAGTGTCCACTAGAAATGTCTCAGTATCGACTTGTTGTTAATTTTTCATTTTTGTGCTTCTACCACCCTCTCCACTAGTGTTGTGTCATTCAATGAACGTTTTGTTCATAAGACCTAATCATGTGTATGACTTGGGAGGAATGGGTAGTCTCAGTGAGTAATTTGCTAATTTTCACGCTTGCGTGAAGGATCTTCAACACGGCAGCTGAATGAGCTCTGTCAGCACAGGAAACAGTATTGATTAGTTCATTACTCATAGCAACTGCGGGTCTCCAGGTTTGATTCGTTCATTTGTCACGTGACAGCTCCTACTGTGGAGCAGGAATGAGCTACCATACCTGTCTAGTATCCCGTTTTGGCCGGGAAAGTCCCGTATTTTACCCTTCTTTCCCGCCGTCCTCCCGTATTAGTATTTTCCCGGAAATCTCCCGTATTTTAACCTGCGTTATTAAATACCCATAATACCCATGCAGCGCTGCGCAGGGCTGACTTAAGGTGATG
>JAPMOB010224617.1:0-12604 GCA_029875015.1 Lepomis gibbosus
CTGCTCTTATAAATTAAAAACGTATAATGTAAAAAAAACATATATAAATAAATTGTATAAATGTATAAAAATATATTAAACAAAACGGGTAAGAAGAAAATAAACTGTCAAATAAACTTGCTCACTCGGCTCGAAAATGACTCGCGGCAGCGTGCGTCAAACACGTGTTCCACGACAACATTAGGCTGCCCACAGATGCGCCTGCCAAATAATCGGCTTGATATACTTGGATATTGGCCGATGCCGATTATGTTAAAAAATGCCAAAAATCGGCCGATTAATCGGTCTACCTCTAGTTATTTTAGTAGTTTGGGAGAGGGAAAATCATTTCAGCCATCCAACACTTGGGTCGAAAGAAAACTATCCCAAAACTATTGTCCAGATTGACATTTCTTGTGGATATTCTTGGTCTCAGAAGATGAATCCTTATGATTCTAATGATCCCCTGACCTTTCCACTAAGGCAACCATCAGGCCAAATGTTTTATGAAAGTCTCCAGCAAGTATTTACATAAAAATACACAAAGCACTACATAAACTTTAACCTAGCGCTACCCTGTGGAAAAAATATCTACTTTGCAACTGCGCTATGTTGATATAATCCAGGGGATGACATCCTACTAGTAATGGAAGCAACCCCTAGACCAGATGGACCACTTTTTGGACAATGGACAAATACAATACACAGGTTAACACCATCCCTGTTTAGTCCAGTTTTACCAAACCCTGGAGCGTTTACCCTCTTGGTGCAGTGTATTTGGGTTGGTGTGAATGCTGCACTCGAACTCTGGTGCGAACTAAACAACCACTCTCTGGTCCGCCTCAAAATAGTGGTCTCAGACTGCTGTCAAGAACTCTGGAGTAGTTCATTTCTGGTGTGAACACCACTCGAACCAATACAAGGAAGTGTAACATTGTATTTGTCATTTTTGTTTAACATTTTCTCTTCCTGTTTTCTTGATAGGTGCAGTGGACAAACCTGGACTCAGGACGTAATGAGATGCCTCCTGGAGAGCTAAAGAGAAAGTTTCTCAGTTACTAGAGAACACTGAGGTATTCAAAATAATCAGAAGGATGGATTCGAGGGCAGAGTTGTGCAGTATCATGTAAAGTGGAGGTGAATATTTGTTTTTTTTAACTGCCAAACCAATTGAATCTAGAATTTCCACCACATGGAATTTCTGGACCGTTTTGAGTTTGAGACGTTTTACGGAGGAGACACGCCGCTTACATCCTCAAGACATCTCTACGGGGAAAAGCCCGTAACAGGCAAAGATGGCGGTTATCCTGCCCCTCCCACTACAAAGCCAATCTGCTTGTAACAGCCAAAGTGGGAAACATATTTCACCCAATCGTATGGTTCCACTGACCTAAGGGTCTGTTTTACTTTTACTGTACAATACTGCACAATAGAAGCATAACTGGTAGGGATAAACGCTTTTTAAACCTTATTCTGGGGCAAAATCGTCAAACTTTGTCAGCGATTTTTATTTCTGGTGTTTCTATTCATGTAGTTATTATGTCGCGGCAGTTGTGTGTGGCCAGCTAGACGACCAGCTAGATTGAAGGGTGCTATCTGCAATGGAAAATGGAGCACGGCCAAACCGAAGCGAGGCGAGTTGAGCTGGTGCTGGTAATGGAAAAATGGCATAAGAAGCGGGGAAAGCGGAGACGTTAAGTCTGTGAGTGTGAAGAGAACTGAAGGAGGCGAATTCAATAAGTGAGTGATACTTAAGATGGAGAAAGAAGTTATTAAAACGGTGATACAAGAAACAAGCTAAGTTACTAAAAATAGTAAAAACATGCCCCGCTAACTCTGCCCCCCCCCAGTCCGCTTAGCAGAAAATACAGATATATATTTTCGCCCAGCCCTAATCCTCATATTGGTTCGATTATTCAGGAACCAGACTTTTAGGTGTGAACCTGTCCTGTATTAGATGATTTAAAAAGGCAATAAAACAGCCTACTCGTGTCTTACTTTTCTATCTCCACTCTCAACAACTAGAAATAGGGATCAGTGACTGAACAGACTGTGTTTACAGTGCTGCAGTAAAAACCTGTGACATTTCCATCTAAACCAATATGTTCTGCTGTTCTCTGTCAGTGCTTGTTTTAAGAAAGCAGTGACCCAGCTCACAGCAGAACCAACTCATGAAAGCAATTCCATTTATTCACCATCTGGTCATTCTGTGCTGCTGCACAGGAAGCGATTTGATGGTTTCTCTGTGATACAAAAGAATAATTCTGTAGTTCTCATTAGCAGTGATAGTTATAGCTAACAAAACTCCAAGAGCACAAAAGAAAAGGCAAATGTTGCAGAAAAGTTTGTTTGACTAACTAGAGATTTTGGCCAGTGCGATCTTTAAACTCCAAACGACAAGCTCATCCTGTCATGATAGAAATAAACAAACCAATTCAAGTGCAGGACCTAAATTCTACTAAATATAGCCACATGAAACCTGATCAAATACAATCAAACAGAACACTGTTATTGTGGAATTCAAACTCATGTGGAGACTCGTAAGTGTTGTGCATTGTACTGCAATATGCGTGTCTCATGACTCCAATAGTCCTGACGTTTTTAGTTTAACCTGATTTCGTTTTACAGCTGTGGATTTGTACACAACAAGCTGCTGAAAAACAAACCACTGTGCATGAACTGTCTGCAAGTATGGGAAAGCTCTAATCTGGAGGTTTAGACAAAGGGGTTTTGTTCCTCTTCTGATTCTATTATTTTTCAGCAAGCCTCAGAGTGCATTATGGCTACCATAGACCCATTATTGATCTTGTTGAGCTACAAGCACACACACAGTCCACTCATGCTCCTAGAGTGGTGTTAGATAGTAAAGCTCTTTCTGTAACGAGCAATTTTTGGCAGGAGAAATAATACAGAAGAACTAAAATAGAGGAATAAATTATTAATAAATTAGCCTTGGAGTTTAGTGAATGTGTGTATTTTGCCATCCACCTGGCCTAAACAACCGGACCATGCGCCACGGCTGGTGCGGTAATCGCTCAGAGGAGAGGACAGAGAGCCAGGAGAGGAGCCATGCTGGCCCGGCTCCTAAAGATCCGGTCTGGATAAAATGGGACTCATGTTGACCAGGCAACGGAATTCAGAGACTGCTGAGCCCACATCATAACAGAGACCTGCCCCATAAACATTCCAGATAAAGCACTCGGCAGATGGTCCATGTTTTGAGCTGTCAGAGCAAGACTCTGACAAGATGAGAGGAGGTGGACTCATTCCATTAGATTGTGCATTACATTGATGATGCTCGGCGTGCAAACTCAGTCACAAAAATGTCACACTGGTTATTGTAAAGATGAAACTTTTATATTGTCATCTGGTTGGTGCTGTTTACATATACCCCAGATCCAAATTCAAAAAAATGCACTGTGAAATGTTCGGGGTTTATGGGTGTATGTATATAATTATTAGTAAACAACCTTGTAGCTTGTACCTTGTGTAACTAATAACATTAATGTAAGCACAGGTGTAACTAGTAGAATTAAAGGCAGCATATTTGACAACTAACAATAATGATAGCACTAGTGTTAACTAATAACAATGGGTCCTTTTCCATTTAGCTGGTCCAGTGAGCCTGGAACTGGCAGCACAGAATAGAATGGAATTATTATTAACAGTAATGTCTCCTGTGAGAAACATCTATAATCTGTTGAGCTCTGTTTCTACTTTACTCAGCTTCTTTCTGACCTACCACTCTTTTCACTTCTGTTTTACACAACACATTCCTCCTGTATTTCACTCTTGACTATTCTCTCGTGTGTTGTCCACATCTCTTCCCTTCCTTGAATTTACTCTGTTTGTATTGCTTATTGAGATAAAGGACATGTGATCAGTCTGCTGAGTGAATTTGTGGTCCTGTTGTTCGCCCCAGGACAGGAAAAAACAGCATCATGATTAGCTGGAGCGCCCGCCCTGCTCTTCGGTGTCTGCTGCATCTTAAAGCAAAATTATTTGTCCTCACTGCTTCACTGCAATATATGCACATTCAATGTTTTTAATGTTTGTTACACCTTTTTGTGGCTTATCTTATGCTCTATTATTGGGCTTGAGTTCTCCTTTTCAACTCTATTTAGGTCCAGCAAAAACTGCCTGTTGTCACGTGTTTCAGCAGCTAACAGATGGAAACAAGCAGAGAAAGGTTTTCTTGCCTTTTGACCGTGGATAGTCTGTATACTAAGTACTCTAAGTCTAAAATCTAATAATCACTTAAATTCTGGTTTGTTGTTTCTCAATCTAATTAAGGGTTTGGGACTTGGGATTGGAAATCTTTTCACCTTTGACCCCATTTAGAGTAAGTGGATCATCCTAAGAGTAATTTGGCCCAGAAGACAACTAGAGTTGGGCCGATAGACGATGCCATCGTCTATTGGTGGCTAAATCTAACAAAGTACCTTATGTGCCTAAACCTAACCAAACTGCAACCGCTTCACAGCGTTAACAAAGCCTCAAAGAGTGAACACATGCACATAGGACGAGGCGTGCGCGTGCCGCCAATTTCATCGTCCATCCCGATGTTTCATTGTAGACGTCGTCCGATGGAAATATGGTAAACAGCGCCCAACCCTAAAGACAACTCTTATAACCCTGGTGTGTTCAGAAGTGCAGTAGTGAAAGAAAAACTAGTCTGGTGTGAAGATGCCCAGAAACAGTGAAAAAAAAAAGACTTCAGTTTACTGTGTTTCTCACAACTATAACCGATTTTTCTAAAATATGTCCCGCAACACCTGGGCAAACACACATTGTAAAGCATAATAACATAAATAAAACCACAAGGCTTCAGATTGTTTGGAAAGTAAAAGTATTTAGTGGTGATCACATTTCATAATAAGGTATGTATTCCTTTGCTACTATGGGATTCAAATTGTTATGGCTATTATTTGCTTCCATAAATTATAATCAGTAAGAGTTGTTGGCGATTGTGACGTCCTGCTTTGTGGCCTCATCTATGCCCCGCTTACTACCAACAGGAAATGGTTTACATACTACACCGTCCACAACATCAGTGAAAACCTAAGGTCAGGCAACTGACCAACACAGGCATGGCCATAATTTAAATACTGACCATGTCGAAAATTATAACATATTCTTTAACAAGAAACTCTCCAGATGGAACTAGTTGCTCATGAGATTTCAGAACAGACTCAAATCTCTTGATTTTCATTCTATTTAGTCTCCGTCTAGTTCATCTGCCTGCTGCATTTCCCGTTTTTATAATTTGTTGTATGTTTGCTTATATTTTTTTTATGTTTGTTGTTCCTGTCAGGAATCAAAATACTCCACTTTACAATGCCGCTATCATGCACAAACACACACGACTCTGTCCTCTGCTATGAATAGACAGACGGGAGTTTTACACTTCTAATATGTCACATGCCTAACTCGTTTAACACAGATAAAAAGAGGATAGGAGAGGTGGGGGTATGAGTACAATAAATCTTGTGATGATCTGCATATTTGGTTTTTTGTTCTGGGTGCCCTTCCTGATGCAACCCTCCCCATTTATCCAGGCTTGGGACCGGCTATTAGGAATGCACTAGCTTGTGCACCCAGTGGCTGCTGAGCAACCTGCTGTTCAGTGTCTTGCCCAGGGATAATAATGTGGACGGGAGGAGGTGGGGATCAAACCATCAGAGCAAGAAATGACAAGAAATGACGAATAATTTCAGCTGTAAATCATGTTGAAACATAAACTAAAGCTGGTCAAGTGTTTTTTTTAATTAGTCAGGTCATGATACAACCTAAGTACTGAGAGAATACATAAACAGGGAATATTAAGTCTTAAATCTAAAGTTTTTTCTTTTGTTTTGGTGCCCCAAAGTTTGGCTGAGAGCCAGATAACAACAGGGGGTTTTGCATTCTAGTAACAAACACGCTCGTGTCATTTTAATTTTTCTAAATATCTTCTGTATTTTCACCAATATGGATGCATGCCAGAGTCAAATATTTACCTCCAAATCTCTGTTATAAATCATGAAAGAGGAAATGCCTGATAGCCGAGCAGGAGGAAGAGACTGTTATCTCCACACATAAAATTTAACATCAACACTTTCAGTCACATCCAGTGAGCCCTGCAGTTATTTACTATTATTTCTAACATCTTAAAGGCTTTAAATGCACCGTTTTCAGAGGATACTTCAAGTGGGTTTTGTTTTTCTTCTACACAGCACAAAAGGCTCCTATCGCTGTGTAAAGACTTTCAGCTGAGGTCACCACACGTTCAAAGTGTCCAGTGAAATGAAATGTTGTGAACCGCACCCTGGATGAAAATTAAAAACACCAAACATCAAAGAAAGCTACACATTTATATGTAAATGTTGTTTAATTTATTGGCCAGCCACAGCTTGAGATGGCATCTCTGCACTAGCAAATGAGCGTGTTATATGTTGTGTCTGGTGGAATGAGAAGAGGAAGTTAAAGGAGAGGATTGAATGAAAAACCGACATCACATTTAGTTTCCCCACAGGATATGTTTAACGAATTCTGTATTTTTTTCACTGTCAACAAATCAAATGAAAAAAACAAAACCAATGATATAATACTATGAGAACCTTGTTGCTCCCAGTCCCTACCTAAAACATAAACGTTTTTAAATGGCTCAAGATGTCACCCACTGCAAAGATGTCCCTCAACAAAGGAGCTCTGCGGCGCAGTGGAAGAAGCCATCAAGTTTTGACTATACACGAATTGTAGAATAAATCCATTGATTGGTTTTGGTTTGGACTCTTTCTCTGTAGAGCTCCTGTTTCAGAAGGTTTTAGCAGAAAACAACTGCCGTGAGCCTACACACCATCACCGCTATCATGAGACTGAGCATGACAGACAATTTATGACCAGCTTTTGTCCCCCCAGAAAACAAGCTGCCTGGATGATGCAGATGAGTTGCAACATCACGCTGTAACAGCTGAATGGCAAACCGCTACATTTATCCAGGGTTATAAGGTTCCAGCAGCTCATTCACCCATTTACATGCACTTTCAGTGTCTTGAACAAGGACACTCCAACAGGTGGACAGGATTACGTGGGGATCGAACCGCCAACTCTGTGATCCTTGCTCTAACACCAGAGCCACAGCCACCATGTGGCTTATCGACTTGTAAAAAAAAGGTGTGATAATAATCCACAGCCACCAGTGTGACAATCGCATTTCCCTGTTAAAACATTTTTTGTTGCATGTTTTTCCTTTACAAATGAACACAAACCCTCCCTGCCGCTCCCGGGTCACCCTGCAGCCTGTCACATGCCTACAAAACAAGTCAGCAAACAGCTCTGAAATGTACTTGCCAAATACTAGCCAAGCAAACATCCTGCTGAACGTCTGAGCTCCTTACCTCTCAGTGGCTCCTCAGCTGATTCAACAGTGTGAGATCCTGAGGGAGATACGAGCCGTCCAGAACAGCTGACCAGCAGCCCTGCATCTACACCCACTGAGAGACTGACTGGTTGATGGAGTGACTGAGCGGGAGGCTGGGTCGCTGGATAGCTGAATACCATTCAGCTGGAGCAGAGAGCCACTCCCTCACCGACCAGCTGACCCGCTGCCTGGCTGGAGGGATGAATCACTGGTTTAACGGCTTTGCCTTGCTTACTTTCTTGATGGTCATCTTGCTGACTGAACTGCTGCTTGAGTAATTGAATGAAAGGCTGCCCCGCGGACCGACTTGACCGACCAACTAATTGACTGAGACACCAACTGGCCAACTTACTCAAATGGCTGATTTAAAATATAATTGGCAAACAGAATAACTGGCTAAATGATTTACTGACTAACTAACTGGCAAACTGACAAAAACTGGCCAACTGAACTGACTGACCAACAAACCAACCAACGGACTACCTGAGTTAATTTCTGAATGGCAAACAAACTGACTAATGGACAGACTAACTGGTTAACTGTCTAAATAACCAAACCAGACTGAAAAACTGCCTCGCTGCCAGTGCTTGCCTCAACTCACCAACTAACTCAAATATTCTCTTACCAACTAAATAACTGACTGACTAGCCAAACGGACGAGTAACTGATTAACTGACTAAATTTCTTGACCAACTATGAAAGTAGACTAGCTTTCCCCTCTTCCTTCTCTGCTATTTTCTGCTTCTCTCAGTCTCTGTGTAATGGGTGGGTGGGGCCAAGCTACAGTAAGCTAGCTCTGGACTCACACACACACACACACACACACAAACACACACAAATGCAGCCTTATCAGTTGGTAAGGGCAGAACAGGGTAGCCTCAGGTCACGCTGGTAGAGAAACTAAATGTCTGTGTGTTTAGTTTGCAGCAGTAAAACAGGAAGTTTGTATGAAATGATGCAGTACAAGCCCCAGATAAATGAATAAATGCTTTCTGTTTAGTATCTGTCATCCAATGCTTAAACACACCTAGTCTACTACAGGTAGCACAACTGACAGCAGCTTCAGAGTGGATTGATATATACTAAAACAAATAGTTATTATTAATTAATGTTTACTCAGTAAAGCTGTGGGCGGAGCTGCTGGTTTTGTCACTGTCGTATTCTATCTCAAATTAAGTTTATTTTTCATGAAGACTCCATATTTCTCTTCACAGAAAAACAGAATACTCCTGGATGATTGAACTGCTATATGATTTTACTAAATATCAGTCATTTGCAAAAGGCTCATGTAAGATATAGTCTAATATGTGTCCTAAAGGATGCAGTACTCCAACATACAAAATATTTATTTACTTGCATTTTTTTACATTTTTTTTAATATTTACATTAGCCTACTTACAGTTTATATGAAAGTACTATTTACTGATTTTGTTTCGGATAATTTGTGATTGTGCGGCTACCAGTTTTAGACATAGATCATAGTTTTTTGGCTCCACACTGGCATAACCACAGCCAATGAGAATAATTCGACTTCTACCCAGGTAAAATCTGTTTGTTTGTTTTTTTGGTTTCAAATTGGAAGAAATATTTAAGTACTGAACTGTCAGTCTGCCCTGAGCGACATCGTAGCAGCTGTGTGTCTTCAGCTGGCCGGCAGCCATCACTGCTTCATAACAAAACATCAATCATCCAAAGTGACGATAATAGAGGAGCATTATCACTATGCCAAGTGTAAAGGAGTGTAAAGGATTACAATTTCCCAAACAGTAATTATATTACAGTTATTAATCCAAGTAATTGTGCGTTACTGTGTTGCCAGTGTTGCCAATTTGTTTTTGTGCTAGGTAGGCTGTTAGTGTGGTTATTATTTTGAGTTTGTCCCAGTCAAAGATGCAAAGAATTTGTCGCCACACTCCAGCTAAAGAGAGACTGGATTTCAGAGCTGGAGACGGTGATGGAGACCCTTTAAGTGCACAAAATCTGAAGAAACTTCTCACTGGAGTATATTGCAGAGGAGATGTTTTCGAGCATTATAGAGAAATTACGCACAAAGAGCAATGTTAAACTGCCACAGAGACAGCTGACATCTGAACAGATAACATCAAAAGCTTCTCTGAGTCAGAGGTTCCACTTTAGACTGAATCGTTGCCGCCATAGCATGTAAAAGAATCAGAGGCAGGCACACATTTGATGTTATTGCCGCCAAGATAGAACTAATTCATTCATCATATGAACTGCTTATGCATATGAATGGTCAGTTTACTCTTCCGATACATTACAGGTGTGCATTGCATGCAATTAACCTAATTTCCACCAGGGATGTTGAGAAATACTTAACTTCCTGTGCAGACACCAAGGGTTCGTATAGGAGTAGCATTGCAAAATCTACACTTTATTTTTATTTAATCAATTTAGCAGGGTCAGTGCACATTAATAAACATAGATGCAAATGAGCCGTAGTAAGCCAAAAGACTATTTTTCATCTGTAGTCCCTGGACAGTTGTTACATAGTCAACCTAAAACACCTAAAAAAAACTATTATAAAATTAATTTAACCATCATTTAAAATGAAGTCATGCATTATGAAAGCATGCAACAAAATGAGATTTAAAAACAAAAAACAAAGACACTTTTACTGATATACTTCTCCATGTACTTCAAATACTATTAAAAAATATGCAACGGGCAACCCAAAGCTCATAATGAGTACATATATAGACCGTAACTGACAGGTGCCGAGTATGAACATAGCAGCACGCACAGTATACTTGAGACAAACCCAGAAAAAAAGTCACAAATACAGTCATACACATGCAGGTATATAAGTGCAGACTGGCAGTAAAAATGCAAATGGCAACAACAGACAGCCTGAGGATAGCAACAGTTGCGTCAGAATAAGTGGAAAAAAGTCAACCACAGAAAGCTGCCGGTGCTTTCATCCACAAGGTGGAATTCCTTTTACTAGGGCATTCCCAGAAGAACAGAAATCCCCACGAATGCGCTGAGCAACCTGTGTGTCAAACTGAGAAATAGGTGCATGAACGACAAAAGGAGTGCCAATTTCTGCGGGAGAATAAGAAATATAAAATCAGTAAATCAAATTGTATTTTCAGGCCATCCATACTCTCGCTTCTTGCAGCTGCCAGCTGTCCAAAGTTTAAACTCAGATGGCTTAGAGATGAGGGTAGGAGAGAGGGAGAGAGATTCTGACCGCAGTCTCGCACAGCTGCTCGTGCAGAGGACCCTGCCTCTGTGGCCACAACATCAGCCAGTCATGATGAAATGGGCTTTTATATTTGAGATAGAGCCTGAGGACAGCTTCTCAGTAGAAAAAGAAATAATGGATTATTTGTGGTCAGGGGGGTATGAGGTTGAGGCTCTTTGTGTGGCAGCTTTTTAGTTAAGAAGGCTTGGCGTTCACACCCTGAATGTCTGATATGAGGATTCAAAAGCTTCTGCTAATGAGATACACTCATTGTTTTCTTTTCTGAACATTAGGGCCTTGCTTAATATGTCAGGGCAGAGAAGCAAGAAGTGAAAACAATGTCAGCCTAAATGTGGTGTTATGCAATGTTTTCTGTTTTGTAAATTCATTAAATACTTATTTTCCGCTCAAATGACAGTGTATGCAGAAAAACATTAGTTGAAAAGTTGAGAGTCTCTTGCTTGCCTTAAAAAAAAAGTATAAATATATACATACACTGCAGTTAGGCTGATTTTTGACTCCTCCTGTAAGGTTAATTATTGTTCTTTTAAAGTGGATTCAGTTCTAAAGGGAGCAGACTAAACTGTTTGTCTGTCACCTTTTCAAAGGGGGACGAGGGGAGGACACAGTAATATAGTAAAATAATGTGTAACTACACTAATAACTTTTTATACCAAGTAATAAGTAAAGTAATATTAATACTTTCAAAGAGCTAAAAACTAACTAATTCCAAAACCAACTACCTAGGTAATTTGCCCAACACTGATGGGGAGCAGATGGCAGGAGGATAAAAAGATACAGGGGGAGGATACAATAAGACAGCTTTAAATACATGTTTTTAAAAGTGGTCCCTTTCAAAACTGTAGTTTGGTTCATTTTGTCTAGACATGGGGGGAAAAATTATATAATTTTGCCTTTTAGCTAGCCCATTTTTGGTTCACACTGACAAACAAACCAAGATGGCTGACAGGCCAACTCATTCATTGTATCATTTTTTTGATTTCATTATGCTATATGGCCTGGTCAGACCAGAAAGTGACACAGCAAAATTCAGCTGCACGTTTTTGTGAAACATTTGGCTCTAGAAACTTGGTGACAAAGAGAATATTGGCAGGGGTAGTTGATAAAACTACCGTAGCTAGCATGCTAGCCGCTACCTCTCCAGCCAGCTAGGAACATGCTAGCGCTAGTGAGTCATAGTAGCTCTCCAAGGGTGTTCCTATTTTCTCTGCATTTTACCTACACTGCATTTTTGTTTTCAGTATAGTAATGACTGTCAGTTGACAAGCTCAATTTAATTAGGATAGTTCATTCCACACACCATCAACTCCTGGCTCAAAAATGTCCGCAGTTGTGGAGCAGTTTTCCACAACAGAGGAAAGTAATGGTGGACGGTCACAATAGCTTCCTCCATTTTACTTTTCAGCACTTTTAAGATAGCTTGCTATTGGTCAACTGCACAAATTTACATTTAATGTGAATTAACATTTTAATTTGAACTCAACACGAAACATTTGTGCGGATTTACAGCACGTAGTCTTTCACACATACAGTAAATTTCATTTGTCCCTTCTCAGATACATCTGACTTGCATGCATTTTTTGAATGGCATAAGATAAATTATAAATGTGTGTGATTGTGGAGATATATATTACTTCCTGAGTTACAAAATAAATAAAGTAAAAATATCTCTTGTCCTGTCTCAGCCGGTTTGGAGTCTACTTGTGTCCAGGCAGGAAAGCATCATGCTGCTCATGGTGGTGACCTTTAGGCGACGTGAAAGGCCACCTAACCACAACACAGACAGTTACCATGACAAACAAGATCTATCACTGGCTCTGCAAGGCAACACCAACAGCAGGAGACTACATACATCAGACTTTATTTATTTCTCTCTTTTTTTCTTTTAATTTTCACAATACCAGGCTCGATATGGGTGAACGACACAAACAAAGATTTTCTCCATGATCGTCCATCGATTAGGACGGGTTATCCTGCCCAGAGGGAGCGGGTGGTTA
>JAPMOB010224619.1:0-18409 GCA_029875015.1 Lepomis gibbosus
GATAGATAGATAGATAGATAGATAGATAGATAGATAGATAGATAGATAGATAGATAGATAGATAGATAGATAGATATGGAAAGTATGATGTCCGTCTTTATTTGTCTTTTAAAACCTAGATTTGTTGTTCATTTTACAGATCATGTTGAGTTTGTTGTCCTTCGAGATTTTTGTTGGTTGAACTTGGTGTTTTAAATTCTTTTTTAGTTACAAGAACTTTTGTTACTGTCCATGAAATATTTATCTGGATGTAGCATTTGAAATTTCCATATCCTCAGGTGATTCTAGAGTACTTCTTCAGTTGACTATCTTCAGTGCTGGAAAACACAAGAAACCAAAGAGAAAGACGAGGAGACTACAAATAGAATATTCACCTTAATGAATCTGTACATATCTTAGCATTCACAGCACATTTCCCTCATTATTTTGATATGATGTTTAATTCAAAATGCAGCTCGTTCCTGTTTACCCTGGTGATTCACTGTAAGAACATCTTCCATGTGATTGCCTTTCTTTTCAAGCCTTCATTTCAAACTAAAAACGTGGCTGCCCAACAACCACTTCTCAGCTTCTTAGCTCACAGCAGAAGAAACTTCTACCTTCTGGGAAAATTAGTGTAGCCAGGTGGTAAATCTATTCAGATGTAAGTTTCCACTTAAGTTTAGTATAGCTCTCAAAGTTGTTTAAATGTTAATATATGTATTTGCTTTGTTGTTGTTTTTTTGTGTAACATTGGTTAAGAAGGAAGTCCTCTTTATAATTATACACTGTACATTCCCAGGTAATCTTTGTGTAAGTATTTAACAGGTTTAATTTTATGTTTTCTGTCGATAGTCATATCCCACTGCTGTATTTGGTTTTCGTGATTTTAATTTTAAATCATTTTCGTGTTAAAAACTGCAACAAACTGTGACAGCATATGAACACCTCTCTAAAATGGCTCAGTAGTTTACAAACTCTGTTAAAATAACCTGTTGCAAATGTGATCAACAATAAAAATTAAAACTTACCCTAAAGTAATTGTCCTGTGTGGCATGTAATCCCACATGCTACATTAGATACAGCATAACATGCATTGAACAAAATGCATAAATCACCCAGTCAACAAGAGTCTGAAACATGTTACCACTGAAAAAATGACAAAACGTGTCAGAGTAAGAAATGCTGGAGCGCAGAGCCAGCTGCTGTTGGTTTGTTCATTTCAAATGTAAAACAAGGAGTCCCTAAACCTAACCAAATTGCAATGTTTCACAACGTTAACCACAATTTATTTTGAAAGTCTGTCTGGACATTGAATATTTAGTATTGCTAACTTGACCATGGAGCCCTACACTACACCTCCAAAAACAACACAAAAGGGGTTCACATGGTGAAATTGGACTCCAAGAGTTCTTGACCAAGTGTCCATATGTGAAAAGTTGGGAGTGAGAATGTATTGCTCCTGTTAATCCAGAAGTGGCAGTCTTGACTATTGAAGTACATTTAGTTTAAATTTATGCAACTAGAGAGAGTGGTGGTTGTACAGCCCCCTCTGGAAAATAGCAAAAACAGGTGGTCTCAATCTGATCCATGTGGGTAAAATGTTTCTGGGCTGCATACAAAGAAGCATGTTATGGCTAAGATGATTGTAAAAATAGATTTTACTAAATTATTGAAGACTACACTCAATCCATCTGCCCACACATAGAAAGCTCAAGTATTTTACACACAATTTAATTTGATGTACAAGTAATTGATAATACAAGTTGCTTTCAGTCTACCACCAAGGCTACATCTACTGTATTCAGTGAGACAGTTCAGGTGAGACGAGTGTATAAAATTCTTAGATTGTGTCTATTTCCCATGGCTTACAAAAATGTAGACAAGTCAAATCAGGGAATCTATTATACTGAACCGTCATTGGTGATTAAAGGTCACACTGTTTAACATCGGTGCTGTTGTCCGTGGTAAATAAATTATAAATCAGCTGCTATTGTGTCTTTTCTCTGTCATTACCATGGAAACTGTTTTACCAACCATTAGTAAATGCTGAATAAAGGTTATTTGTTGCAACTTTAAACAAAGGGCTGCTAAATATCTGGACATGTTGAACAGATGATATACCCACCATGAATGACCAAAACTTTAACGTTCTTCAAAAAGTAAAGCAGTAATCTGTTACCAGTTTGGCGGATGTAATGGTAGACAGTATGACTGATAATAATGACCTTTTGATTAATTATGCAAAAGCTCATTATTAATCCATCTTGATCCATCATCTCAAGATGAAAATCAACTTTGGGATTATGACAGTATCTGCTACCTTGAGTGTGGCACCATCACCATTTGCTTTAAATGTGATTATGAAATGATTATACATTTAGATTACTAGGTCCAAGTTGGTGTGTATGTTTTATTGTTTTGATTTTTTAGGACATCAGAACAGCAGTATGCATGAATGAGGAGCTGGTGAACATGGATTTATGACAAAACTTAAAAACACTATACGGACCAACAGAACAACCTTAATAGAACAGGGAACAGAAATGAATGCAGATTAACTAAACACTGCTGACGGTCCCATCAGGAGCACAAAAATTGCAATAAAATGTGTAAAATCTTTAGTGAAAATTGGATTACTATAAATGTACAAAAGTCAGCAGCAGGTTCTTATGAATCGAATGTTTTATAAGTAAAAAAGAATTTCAGCAGCACTGTTCATTTGCATTTGCAAGTGGGATTTCCTGTGGAAGAAACGTTATCCAGATTCTGCGGATGAGCTTAGCCTTCCTGTATAACTTAATTTATCAGTTTATTCACTTCTTTACCTCTTTTGTTCACTTACTCCATTATTTATTTCTGACCTTTTCCTGTAATGCAGGGGCTGGAAAAATATTTTCAACCTCTCTTCCACCCGCATCTCACTCCTGTGCTGCTGCCCTGCCCTGCTCTTCACCAGGATATGCCAGCATTTACCACCATTTGTCATCTCGTTCTGTCCATCCCATTCACCCTCTATTGTCATTTCTCTCCCCCTTTTCTCTCTCTTTGAACAACCTGCTTTATTTTCACATGCCCTAATCTTTCCATCAGAATATATCGCTCACTTTTCACTTTCCTCTGTATTTATCAACTCCCCACTCCTGCTTCCGTGCCACCTACAACACAGATCCCTCCACAAATGTCCACAAAACCTCCCACCAGAATTAAACTCAGGGGGCACTTGTGGGAGAGGGCTGTGTGTTTGATGTGGATGTGAGTTTTTTGTGTGTGTGTGTGTGTGTGTGTGTGTGTGTGTGTGTGTGTGTGCGTGCATGTCGGTGTTTGGGGGTTGTTTGTGTTTCTATTTCGGCACATGATTTATAGTGCGTGCCTCCTTGTGTCTACAGTCAGGCTTCTTGCTAGAGAATAAATATTGAAAACTAGAATAAATTGAACATGTAAGAAATTTAGTTTGGAAACAATCATGTTCGAAATTATTATACAGTGCTTAATAATGGTTGGTTTTTGAAGCTAGATTGTAACATGAATCATACAGCAGTTTGAAGAAATCAGTGACTATGTTTTTAAAATACTTTCCCTACCTGAATGGTATATTTCATGCCTTTATTTGCTTTCAGAATCTGTGTCCTTTGTCAGATATTGGAAAACAGATTGTTCCTCCTGCCACGCTGTGTTTACCAAACACTTGTCCTTGATTTTTGATGTAATCTGCTGTTAACAGTGTGTTATTTATCTTAAGAGTGTCTACAGTTAACTTTGTTGGGGTAAATAGTTATCCTGTGTCTTGTAAGCTCATTTGTCATGCAGCTTCATTGTCCCCTCCCCCCACCCACACTGCATTTTGATGTCTGTCCATCCTCATTACCAGCAAAAATGTAATTTGTGAGCAATCAATTCTCCGTTCCAAGTGACATATGATGTAATGAATGAAAGTTCAAAAGTCACTGCCTGAAGGCTTCCCGGTATTCCCTCAGACTTGAGGCAGGTCCTGCCCACTCCTGAAGGGGAGTCACATCAGTTCACCCCAAGATCAGTTTATTTCAGTTCATGCTGGCGACTCATCATGAAAGTAATAGCATCAGCTGAAAGACAAATGATAATAAACTTAATTTCTGTATGGCATAAAAATCATAAAATAGATAAAACATGTGTGGCGTACAAATGCACCAAATGAGGAACAGAAGCTGATTTTCTTAATCCCTTTTAATGTTTTTTAGTAAAAATCAGGCCTACTTTTCTTCACAATGACTTTTGGTCTCATTTCATCTACACTGTTGGATTAATATTTGATGTGTTCTAAATCTATGTTAATTACACCGTCTGCATTTTCTCTAATGGCTATTTTTCAAACCAAATTAAAGATTGACAATTGAAAAAACTAAAACTTACTAAACATGTTCCATTCTGGATTTTGAGATTCAAGTATCACTGTAAAGCACATTGTCAAGGTTTTTTCCTTTTATAAAAATCTATTGTTTTAACCATAATTTAAATAAATGAATAAAAAAATTATATAAATCCTGCTGATATTAATGGTATAACTATCATTTGTAAATGCAATCACATAAACTGTGCTAGAAATGCGCTACAAATGAGTTAAAATTAATAGGATACACTGTTTTGTATACTGTGTCCTTAGCACATCAATGTAAACAAAATCTTGAAAAAGTTAGAGTATGATATTAAGTATATGGTGCACTCTGGAAAAAGTTAAAAAGGGCAGACTCATTAGGTATAATATATTTATTTAATTACTGATTAATTAAGTAAAGCAACATTTTATAGGCATGTGAGCATTATTTTAAGATAGGACAGATATTATCATTTACTATATTTTATATACTAGACTATTTAGATTGTATACTGGATATTGTATGCTACGATTGACTCGCTACCTGTCCAGGGTGTACCCTGCCTTTTGCCTTATGTCAGCTGGGATTGGCTCCAGCCCCCTGCAAGCTTGTATGCAGAATAAAAGGTTGTGTTGAGAATATTTCTTAGGTGTCTTAATTGATGTAACAGGCGAAACACCTAAAGCTATAATGTCAAATACTTATGGAGTCAGCTATATTACTCTAAGCTAGACCTGTCTTACCTTTCCCTGTTAAATCAATTAAGACACCTAAGAAATATTCAGGTTGACAATGGATGGATGGATATTGTATGTGATTGTTATTTTAATTTACCAGCATTTTAATATGATTATTCATTGACATCTCTGTGGCGTGTGTGGGGGTGCATGGGTGTGTGTGTGTATAGTGTACCTTTGTATTTGTCTGACCACATGATTTTCCCCTTGTGGGATAATAAAGTTTACCTTGACCTGTTCTTCAAGTTCTTCATTTTTTTTACTTAAATGTTCAACGTGTAAGTTTTAGTGGAATCTAGTGGTGAGGGTTGCGAATTGCAGCCAGTGGCTCACGGTGCATTCAAGTGCTTCAATTCAATTTTTCCAGATTTCTCTTCTTTTCTTGCTGCTTCTTCAGTTGACTACTACTAGTACTACAAAAGTTACTTGTTCTTCTTCATACGTATTCAATGTAGTGACGAAACGTCTGTAGAGTTTGGGCTACTGTAGGAATATGACACGCAACATGGTGACTTCCATGTAAGAGGATAGAAATGGCTCATTCTAAGATAAGATAAAAAGTTGAGATAAAAAAATATATATATGTATGTATATATATATATATATATATAGAGAGAGAGAGATGATATATATTTATACACCACTGAAAACATAGTTTTGTATATTATATTTCATTTCTGTCAATAGAACCTACTAAATATTACACACTGAAACTCCAACCTTTTATTACAGCATTTATTTTTGAAATTCTGAACAAACTATGACTAACCATATCTGTGTGAACAATTGAGTCCAGTACAATAGAAGGTGCAGTTCCATATTTTGTGACAGTGAAACACTGCAAAGAAAAAAGTCTTGGCCTCTTTGTCAAGGCTGTCGGCAGTTAAAATCATAATAAAAAGTTTCAAAGAAGAAAATGGAAAAGGTTTAAGTGATATTTCTAAGAAACATCAAGAAATTTCCATTTCTAAAACTTTTTCTTTGAATGTCCCTCAAGTGTCTGTTTTCATGGTTTATGGCATCATATTGTTTTCATAGCAATACTCCCAGTTGATACAGCTGATCAGTGTTAACAAATACTAGTAATTTTGACATTTTTTAAATGATAACTGTGGTCAGTTTATAAACCACCCAACAACAGTGGTGTCTACAAGATCACCTACCTACCTATGCCCCTGATCTGAATTATGAAGGGAAATGGCTTTGGCACCAAATGTGGTTGTTTTAGATTCTGTAGGAGCTGACCATCCATTTCCAATGAATAGGTGGAGTCATCCTGCCTGTGAACATCCCTGTTCAGAGGAATTTCAGGGTAAAGGTCACTCAACAGGCTTTTTCAGGAATGCCGAGAGACAACATCCTAAAAGAATGACATTACGCCTGCCCCTGCTCTGCTGCAAGCAAAGTGATGACCTAAAAACCCATCTAGCCAGGATTTTAGTACCATATCAACAGAATGGTAGTAGTTCTTAAATTATGTCAAAGACATATTGTGTTCCACAACTATTTAAGTTAGCATGCTAAGCAGCTGGCCTCAGTCTGTCCTATCTCATTCTCAAAATGCCACAAAACACAATAGTCCACTAGTATAGCTCAGACCTCCTCCCCTTAATTTTCTCACAAAGATGTGTGCAAGTGTGCGACTGACGATGAATGGATGGACAAAAAATCAAGAAAGAGAATATTCAGACACCTATTTTCCTTATCAAATAAAAATACAACCATACACCTTCTGAATTTAAGTTTCTCTATTTTACCAAACTAATTGCCTTGTCATCTGATCTTATAACACACTTCACTCAAATTTGACAGAAACAAAATGAAACTCACCAAAACTGGAGGTTATGAATATAACCTGTCTGGACTGGGCTGTAAAAGCCTCCACTCAGCAACAGGACCGGTATCTGCTCCTTTGTGCGAGGAGGAACCTGAGGAGCACTGCCAGAGCCCTATAAAATGACCTCCAGCAGGCTACTGGTGTGCATTTTTCTGTCCAAAAATCTGCTGTCAGAAATCTGCTCCATGAGGGTGGCATGAGGGCCCGACATCCTCTAGTGGGATCTGTTCTCATAGCCCAACACCGTGCAGCTCAATTGACCCTTTGCTAAGCCATAACCAGAACACACGGCTGGCCAATCACAGCACATTATGACACATTCCTCCTGGTGTAGGACCATGCTCGGCCTCATGAGGCTATAGTGTGTAGGCCCACATGTTCCCCAGGCCTGATTCTAACTGAGAACGTCTGGGATGTTATGTATTGGTGCATCCAATGCCACCATGTAGCCCCACAGAATTGCGGCAGCTTTGCTAAAAAACTATGATGAAAGTTGCAATGTTTTAAACAGTCCCAGGATTTTGCACGCCTAACCCTGACCATAACACTGCATATTTAAACCATCTTATCTTGATTATTCCAGCAATTGCAGTTGACAGGGATGCAACAGCCTGTGTCACATTGATTTGTCTCGTTTTGTCTTGTTCACCATGCGTTTCTGCCCTTGTTCGTTTTCCAGTGGCAAAGTGTTTGTCAAGAGACAATTTCTTTTTTATGTTTGACCACAATTCTGCATGTTTAGCTACACGTCTCACTCTGGAGCTAGCCGCAGTGCACACAATTTCAGGCTATTGTGCCAAGTGAGTATCCGTCTCAGAGAGGAAGAATCCACACATGCTCCGGCAATTTTTGGGCTTCCTAGTCGCGCTAGCTCAGATAGGCAACCTAGGAGAACCCTTCTGGTCTCTGTCATTCCTTTATGTTGCCATTTAGTGGACCTAAACAGGCAAGATGTTAGCAGAGCTAAATAGATTTACATTTAGCTGACACTTTTATCCAAAGCGACTTACAATTGCTAATTATGACAGAGGTCGCACGACCCTGGACCAATGAGAGGTTAAGTGTCTTTCTCAGGGACACACTGGTAGATGGATCACAGTGGGGAATTGAACCTCGGTCTCTCACACCAAAGGCATAGTCTTATACATTGCGCCATCACCACGGCCTAGGTGGTGGAATGGGGTGTTTGTTAGCTTATGCTAAACAGATATGACAGCTAAACGGCTGTTGAAATGACGTGTCTGTTCGCTTCAGCAAAACGGATAGCTCTTAGCTGGGCTACACAAATATGTTTTAGCTGGGCTAAACATGACCCACACAGAAACAGCCTTGTTGGCGACACCCTTAGAAGGGAGCAAGCTCACCTCTTTTCGGACATTTCATAATATAATCTTTTATAGAATGATGCATTCCTCTGTGCCATTGTGAATACACAATGGTGTATTCCTACAGGTGCGGGAACCTTTTTTCCATAAGTCTGGACCATTGTTCTTAATCCTGTTAGTAACCATGGGTAAATACCATGACATTCTATTTTACCTGGGAAGTTATTTTCACATGACATTTTTATTTATGTGTTTGTAATATACAATGACAAATGGGAACACAGCACACTGGGGCAACAGTCAAGTTGGTAAACCTTTAAAAGACAAATATGAAATTAGGCAAGTCACAACAAAACTCGGAGAATGTAGACTCGCAAACATCTCACATAAAAAGGGATTACTGACTTCAAAGCATTGCCATTTCAGCGGAAGATTTTATGATTATATTATTAAGAAAAGCCAATCCAATGTCCATGTAACATGGCAAGGATGGATGTTTTATTTGAAATGTTCTAAAATGTGCCACTTATTAACTATATTAATCTATTTATGTACCAATATATAATTAAGTTGTAATTACACACAATAATTTCCAATTCTGCAAAGATTTGAGACTTCAAGTTTTCAAACTCATAATAAAAATACAAGTGTTCGAACCTAGAAAAAACCTTGAGTAGGTTGGTTTAATTTAAAGAAATCCACTGTGTTCTAAAGAAGCGGGGAGGGTGATGGACCTTCATAAGCTTTCAAGGCAGATTGTTGTAAACAAACACAGGCCTGCTATCTTTGTAAATCTGGAAGTGAGATCCTGAAACAAGCACAATCCATCACTGTCAGCAGAGATGTTTGATACACCGAGAGAGAACCAAGTTGAATGCAAAAGTAGTTTCTTATCACATTATATGTTAAAGTTAAACCATAAAATAGACAAGCAAAACTTTAAATAACATGAATTAGTTCTGCCAACATTCCTGTTGGCTATGTGTGAAGCCTAACTTAGATGTAAAGATCAGAAAACAAAAAGTTCAGTCTTTTCAGTTTTTGTGGGTTAGCTAAAACTGCTGCAATAAAAGCACCAAACCACCTTTTCATTTTGATTCAATTGTGGGAAGCCCACATCTGAAAATAATAAAATAATTGGAATTTTGGAACATTTAGGACTTATTACCTGTTTGGAATTATTATCTCATATGGATTCGAGTTACATCATATTTAATGCAGGGTGTGGCCACAAGTACAGCTGTTAAGCGAGATATTGATCACAGCTGCTCTTCCCTTAGAGACACTTTCGAACAAGCCAAAGGTTATTCATGATGGATTGGGGGAATTTTTAAAGACAAACTGCATTGTGATTTTTTTTATGCAGCCACAAAGCTGGTTACCATATAATCCACACAAGATTCATTCTAAAGACATAAAATTGAAGTCCATGTGATAAGACCTTTATTCTGTGTACTTCAAAGATATGGTGCAGCTTAGGCTGAAGATGTGGCTTTGTCTTCTCAGGATGAAGAAAATAATGAAAGAACCATTTATGAATTATGACAAAACAAAACAAAAAAACCCTCTTCTTAGGGATAATCAGTTTGATCAGTAGATGTTCTAGTCTATTTTCTCTGTTCACATGTAAGCTCACTTGTAGTGAGTCTACATTAATTTGCAGGCAAAGGCAGTGATGAAATAATAATGGCAGACAGAGACCACAGTCAATAAAACTCCAGTGTGGCATATAAAATTAATTTTGTGGGATAGGAATTATTCAGGACATGGAAACATGCTTCATTTGTGGCAGATCTCTTACACTGTCTCAAAATACAGTAGAATAGTCAAAGCTAGATGCTAGAAAAAAATTAATTTTGTTTCAAAAAATGACAAAGTGGTCCACTAAACTTCTGGAAGTCTCCTGGACAGAGGCAAGGTATTACAATTGTTTCATGATTCTAATAATGTAGTAAATCATATCCAATGAAATCGAAAAACACGTAAATTCATAACGACAGGATGTTACCTCGCGTTCTACATTATGCTCAAGGGTTTTGGCACACACACTGGACAGAGAGCACTTGTGTGCCAAAACCCTGTGTGTTCACTCTTTAATCCTTAATAAGAATACATTGATTTCAATTGCACTGCAGTGCGAGGAAGCATTGATTTGATTACATTACAGTATAAATGCAATAGGCAGCATGTTTATGTATATCATTCCATAATTTCTCTTTCTGTCTGACTTCCCATAGCGTTTTTATGTATTGGGTGTAGGTGTGGGGGACAATGTGGGTTTAAGAGATTGTGTATAAACACAAGCTACATACTAAGTCCAGCCATGTGTGAGGTCCATGAAAAATATTGCTTCACCACCAAGTGCACTGTTTACAGTTGGTCAACAACAAGAGGGGAGGGCTACGCAGGAAGAGGGCTAAACTGAACGAACAACATGGTAAAATACAGGCATTTGCCTAAACTATGAACACATTGATCACAACTATCCATGTTTCCATTTTAAAATAACAGTTCACTAGTATTAAGTTTCACTTGATAGTTTTTGTATCAGATGAGTTATTTCTGCTGAGATGTAATGTGTCATTAATTATAAAGCCCACAGGAGTCATTAGCAGTTCCAATTAAACCTAATCATGGACATTCTTATTAAAACCTTGGTCTTATTTATAGACATGCAGACACAGTGATACAGATACGGTATTTACAACAGAGTACACTGGGACAGACAAAGGTTGTAAATATTTTAGTTTAAATATTTAATGGAAAATATTTCCAACTGTAAAAATCATGTCATCTTATATTGTGAACTCTTTTGAAAACATTATAATCTTCAGACAACACAAACTTGTAGACGTTACCTATATATATAATAAATCCATCATTGGAGCTCCTGTTTCTATATACTGTATACAATATATGCAATATCTCATAAAATACTGTATGTCTGCTCATCCTTTGTTTGTCAACAGTGAGTTGATAGTGAGTACTGAGACTGTGCAAATCGTTGAATATGGATTTTTTGTACCTCATAACTATAATCAAGCTGCATTATGAGTACTGTATGATCTAGCGTTTCTGGCACTGAGGCACTCTCTTGCACGCCCTCTAACTTTGTGTAAGTGTAACACTAAATCATTTTAGTACCCTGAAATCAGCAGAATTTTAAAAAAGTATAATTTAGACTATTTATTCTACCAGTCCATTAAACCCAGTCCAATATCTATGACAGTATATGTTTTTACTCTGTCTGTATTTTGTAGGTGATTTTCAGTAGTATATGTGCTGCAGGAATACTCAGTTGCTATATGGCTGTATTTCATGTTTTAAAAATCCCCCAATCCATCATGAATAACCTTGTTGGATAGTGTAAGGCCTTCCGGGATTCTGACATCATCTGTTACATTATTATTTTATACAAAAAAAAATGCATCAGGTTATAAAACCTTCTTCTTCGTGTTTCAACAAGGGACCACAAAGATCCCATTCAAAATAATTACAGTAATGCAAAATACTAATCAGCTGAGGCTACAGGAAATACATGAAATATGTTGTCTTGTACTTGCTTTTTTTGGCATTCTACACCGACTACACCAATCTTTTTCACCATTTCCAATAAACTGTCTTTCTCTCCTTCTCGAGGAAATAAATAAATAAAACTGTGGATACTGGTATTTCCCAGTCAGCATGCTGACTGATGTTTGAAGTAAAGCAACTTTGTAAGGCTGTTGAGTTAAAGCAGTAGCCTCAGCTTCACTCGAGAATCGATTGATGGCTTAGCATGTACGCACACACTACTCTCACACACAGAGATACACACTCTT
Organism: Lepomis gibbosus; assembly: GCA_029875015.1. NCBI lineage: Eukaryota > Metazoa > Chordata > Actinopteri > Centrarchiformes > Centrarchidae > Lepomis > Lepomis gibbosus. The sequence continues at coordinate 12,055 of JAPMOB010224619.1, forward strand.
ACACACTCATACACACATGCACACACACACATGCACTCATTTTAAACAGAAGTGGTTCAGCCAGGGGACAGCCAAGTTGTTGATAAAGATGGGGAGAGCGAGATGGAGAGCAGGAGTGAAGGAGCCAGAACAGAACGGAAGAAGAGTGGCTTTAGTCAAACTTAAACTCTCGCTGGCGCAGAAGACTAATCACGTAACTATATCAGCTTTATTTACCACTCACTTCTCGACTCCAGGATGTCCTTGGATCATAAGAAAGTAGGAAAGAGAGATGGAAACAAAGAGAGGGAGTGTTTCATTTACCAGTGTCTGTGTCTGTGTATATGGAACAAACATGTAGATATTATAGTTATATTGTTTAGCTATAGGCATGTCTGTCTATTTTATGACCACCTATTATCATGTATGGAACTTGTCACATTATGAAAATTGAGCAAACTCCATCCACTAATGAATGGTGTATAAAATTGTTGTAAATAACAAATGGAACATGACTTAACTGCAGCTGTTTCCATTGCAGCCATGTGTTTACAGTCAAGCAAGTGATACATTAGTCCAGTTGGGTTTAAGATTGGTGTATGTTGATGTGTGAGTGAAAGACAGAACTATCAGTGATCAGTTTTACAGCCTCTTCAGACCATGTCTGTCTCAGCCTAATTCATCCATTGATTTGCCAGAGGAGTAATGTGAAAATGCCTTCCTTGATTGTTTTGATTATTTTCTAAATTAGATCCTCCACAAAAAAATAAAAAACAAGTGATGTGTGTATACAATAGGGGTCGGACATTGGTTATTTCAACTCGTTGAATAGTAAAGTTTGACTTATAGGCCATGTAAACACAGTTAATGACAAAAAAAATCACCTTGACATTAATGATATATCATTAAGGGAGAAGTAAAATTATATTTTTTCATCTTAAGCCCCGCCTTTTCTTTTTAGACCGCTCTCGCTGCCCCATTCTTTGACTTTATTCTGTCTCACAGCAGTCCCATTGTGTCACAGAAGAAACAAAGGAACAAGGGAGAGGAAATGACAAGGAGAAAAGAAGAGTGGAGCCAAACAAGGAGAAGGGAAGGGAGTCAGTTGCAGACATCTAACAAGTTCTGATCAAAATTCAGAAAAGGATCAAGTGGATATGAAGTTTACTTCAAACAAAAGTCCCCCCCCTCAAGCTCTCTTATGCCTCAATTCTCTTTACCCCTGGGGCTCTTATCATCTTTCCCTGTTCCTCATGCCAGCATCTTTTCACACCTCATCCAACCCCAGCCCCATCTCTCCATTTCCCTTAAGGCCACTGGTAGCTCTCTGCTTTACTCTGTTTGCTTCTTACACCCCTTGTTCCCACTGTGCTCTTACTTGCCTCTTTCACTCACGCCTCCTGAGGCCCTTTGCTTCTTCTCTCCCAGCAACTGATGAAAGGAGGAATAAATGAAGGAGTGCATGTTAATTTGTGGTGGCCACTCCTGACAAGCTTTAATCAGAGTGGGGAATCAAAAGCCATATACAAAGAGAGATAGTGGGAGCAAGAATTTAAGGTTCAAGGTCAGAGGTTTGATTGGACTTTTACTGTTGTAGTAACTCTCCTTTTAGTTCACCCCCTTAACTCTTGCGTGTTTTTGTTTAGAAATCAAAATGGGAATAGTTTGAGCTCTAATTATTTGTCAGTCATTATCAAGGACTTGACATTTTACTCTGCTTAAATGGTGTAAAATTTATCACTGACAGGTCAAAAACATAGGGTAAACTGGGGTAAATGGTGTCATCCAGCTTACCAGTGTGACTCACTGATGTGTCTTTAATAGTTTTTGAACAACAATAGAGGTTTAAAGCATAGATGAGTAAGCTATTACAGGCTTTGGCATATACAATTGTTGGTTTTAACATTGTATGGATTTTGTTGATAATGGGAAAAAATAAAGAACATTGCCATACGTATCCTTTAAATATGCTGCCTCCTTCACCTGAAACAATGTCTAGAAAGTCTTAAAATGATGTTATTGCTTTTGCTGAATTCAAGTCAGTCTCGAGGATCTGGAAATTGCATGATTGGTCATTGTTTTTGCTTGTAATCTATATGCATGGTCTGGAAAATCTGGAAGGAAAATCAATAACAGTTTGTCACCTTCAGAGATTCCAGATCTCTCCCGGCCCCAGTCAAGCAAGGTGTGTCTCAAGGCTCTGTGCTTGGACCCCTACTTTTCACCATTTACATGCTCCCCCTTGGCCAGATTATACACCACCATGGTCTCAGTTTTCACTGTTATGCTGATGACATGCAGCTGTAACTGCACCAAACCACCCACTCAGCTTCGCCCTCTGTCGCTTGTCTGAATGAAATAAAAACCTGAATGTCATCTAACCTACTCAAACTCATTTCCATGTCTGCCTTCTACCACCTCAAAAACATCTCCAGACTTCGACCTTCACTCTAAGACTCTATGGCAGATTCACTCATCCAAGCCTTCATCACCTCCCGCTTGGACTACTGCAATGCTGTCCTGTATGGGGTACTCAGCAAGGTCCTGGACAGGCTACAATATGTACAGAGCTCGGCTGCCAGGGTACATACTCACACTAGGCAGTGGCTACATATCACCCCAATCCTCACTTAGCTTTACTGGCTCCCGGTCAAATTCCGCATCACCAACAAAATCCTCCTCACCTACAAATCTCTCCATGCCACTGCCCCCAGTACCTACTGGACCTTTTCCACTGCTTCACCACCTGCGGTACACCGACAAGGATGGGCTCTCTCTCTCTCTAAAAATATAAGTTACTATTATTATTATTTGTAGTAGTAGTAGTAGTAGTAGTATCAAGGCTACCGGTATGTGCATCTTAATTATGACAATGTTAATTAAATCTTACATTTTCAGTGTACTGTATAAATAATAAAACACAAGTTTCCAAGTCATAACCCTGTGTTAATAGTTAAGTTATCTCTCGGTATGTGGTATATATGTATATATATGTATTAATATATCAAATCTTCTCTTTTCATGTGAAACTTTATTTATATGAAATGTGAAAATGTAAAAAATTCAAATGGGAAATCTCTCTTTGGTGTAAATGGTAACAACTCAAAAATATCTAAAACTTGACAAGTGGCACCACACAGTTTTTTTCAGAGGGGTTGGGAAACACTTGTTTAATCTTTGGCAGTGTGTTGTATTTTATAAGCTCATCATATGTTGTTTTTATGTAAAATGAAACTAATTTAAAAATGTTATTATTAACTAGTAAATGTCAGATAAATGTAGTGAAGTAAAAAGTACAATGAAATGTAGTGGAGTAGAAGCAGTAGTACCATATGCCTCACCTAAATCTGTCATATAATAGAAGATAAAGATGCTCTAAATTATGTTCCCTAAAACTTTAATGTTTGTATGTAATGTCATGACCATGTTTTTACTGTTTTACTGGTTAACTAGAAAAAGAAAGGATGGAAAAAGACATAAATCTACATATATATATATGTGTGTGTGTGTGTGTATATGCATCACTTCCCTTTAACAGTGGACAGGTGTTTTGGCTCCTGTACAATTAGCTGAACTCACACTTGTTATAAAGGATATTTTTATCACACAGAAAAAATCAGCAGTCCTATTTTACTATGAACACTTGATAAGCAACAAGCCACCAGCATGAAAGTCATTCGACTTCTGAAAGTCGACTGGCTGTGGCACTGAGTTGAGTTTTTAGAGGCACTTCAGTCTTCCTAATTGGATCGCTCTTTCCTCCTTCTCTCTCTCTCATCAGGTAATCAGTCTACAGTCGCCAAAAAAACTGCTGGATGTCAATGGATGGATTTCTCTAACAAGCCTTAAAAAGGGTAATGCTTAAGGGAGTCTCTCACTTTACCTCATTTCTCTCTTTTTTCTTTCTCACTCTCTCTACCTCTGTACCTCTCACTCTTATCCAAGCCATGATAAGGAGCAGTGTGACAGTCCCAAAGAAGAGGAGAAAGAAAGAAAGGGATGTCGGTTTCCGCCCTACTGCTGTGCGCTCCCTTCTCTTCTCTAGTCCTGTTTTGATTCGCTCTATTTTCTGCATTGTCACATATCCAACATCCTGCTGAATGAAAATAAAACCAGCCATGAAAGAGGAGATGCAGATGGAGAATCACAGTTGGAGAGAAACAGCTAAAAATATGAAGACTTTTGGTGCAGTCAAGTCAAAGTAAACTCTTCTCCTCTCTCTCCTTGTCGCTGAAAATTATGCTTAAAGACTTATGATGACTCACTGTTCACTGACTCTTCCAAAGTGGCCTTTCCTTAGCCCAGATTTGGCAGCTTTGCAAGGAAAATATAATTTTTCATGCCATATTTGACAATCATTTCAGTATGTTATCAAAACACTATGGCAGCAGTCTTGCATGCAACAAAGTAAACTTTAATTGACCAGAAAGGACTAAATGTACATCTCCTAATTCTATGATTGGAGCAGGATGACGGGGATATACTAGGACTGACTTCACGTTGGCTGTGAGGCAGCAGACCGTTGAGGCACAGCCAAAGACAAGCAGCTGGCGCAAGGCAAAGTACACCAAAGTAATTGTCTGTGACATTGTGAACGTCTACATAAAAGTCTGTTTTACTACCCTTTACCACAGGTTTATATGTGTAAAACACAATGAATAACCAGTCCTCATAAACATGTTTGTATTTACTGCTGTAAACACCTGGAAAATGGTAACTGGTGATGTGTTCTATGTTTATAAGATGTACCATGGTTTGTTGAAAAAACACATTTGGTAAGTAGCTCGAGCAGTGATAGCATCTAGGGTTGAACAGATAAAAAAAGACACTAAAGAAAGTCAAACATTCTCAAACTGCAGCATGATACTGAAGAATTAAATAGACAGTTGAATCTCTCAGTGGATGACATGCATGCTAAACAGGAAAGGGACCCTTTCAAAGACAGAATGCTGGCAATGGCGTTCCAAAACAAAAAAAGCCCACAAGATAAGAGAGACAAGAAAAAAGATGCAAGTGTAATTCTCAGACTGGTGGTGCTTCTTTCATAACTTATGAACCATAGTGTTCATTCATTCATTTTGATGTTGAGCCAGTTTGTTTGATACTATTACTTACTGCTATTAGCCTGATGTATTGCATTACAGTGATGTTGTAGGCCCAAGGTACAGTACAGGCTTATCTATCTAAAGAAGGACTGGGTTGGAGATGAGAGGAGGAAGAAGGACATGGTAAAACATGAGTGTAGAGATGCAGGAAAAAAAAGACCAGAAGGGTCAACATGGAAAAGTAAGGAAAGTATTCTCTTCAATAAAGTGCAGTTCCTTTTCTGTAAGTCTAGCATTTCCCCCTTTTATTCCATCTCCTGCATTCACTCTGACTCTCAGTGTGTTATTTTCTGTCTGAGTATCTTCCCTGTGGTGGAGGTGGGTGCAGTAATGGTCTTTATTGTGTGTGTAGGTGAATATTGTGCATTAATTTTGGTTTTATTTTTCTGTGTATTTTGGGAACATGTGTGTTGTGTTGTGTTGGAGTGTGTGTGTGTGTGTGTGTGTGTGCGTGTGTGTGCGTGTGTGTCTGTGTGTCTGCAAGTGTATATGGAAATGTGTGCAGAAAGGATCAGGTGGTAGATTACCTGTTCAGAGTTACAAACTTGCTGTAGAGTTCACCTGCAGAGCAACGACACAAACAGAAGGCAATAATCCTCCGGAAACACCAGTGACATCTGCTAGCTCATTACTTGAGCACAGCCTAGATATGTAAGACTCAAAGATTACTTTCAAAGCTAGCAGAATTATCTTTAATTAATATTCACTTGTATGACATTTCAGAAGCTCTTTAGATGTTACCTGAGCACCGATAAACTGTAGCTTTCTGAAGTGAATGCCTTTGTGCAGTTTATTATTTTACCATATATAGCTGCCAACTCTTGAAGACTTTCAAGTTCCACACAAATCACAGCACAGTTTCACTGGTCCTTGGTACAAAAACAGCCACTTTCAGGGAATTGAGCAGTTTACTACATCAACTAGCAAACTATATATTTTTCTGACAATTATATCAGAATAGCTTCATTTATCTTGACCAATCAAGAGACAAAGACATATGAACTGCTTGAAGCCTTCCAGCACATTTTGCACTGGAGCCACGTCACAGAAAATTATGTTAATATCATTGTTAGGCTTTTAGTGTACATGTGGGTTCTGCATGGCCAACTGAAGAGTACTTATTGTTACAATCTCAGGAGGAACCCAAACGCAGGAGACAAAGTAGGGTTTTTTAAAGGTCCACTGTGTAACATTTAGGAGGATCTATTGACAGAAATCGAATATCCACCCATTCATCCATCGTCAACCGCTTATCCTGTGTACAGGGTCGC
>JAPMOB010224620.1:0-14628 GCA_029875015.1 Lepomis gibbosus
CAGTCAGCTGCCACGCTACAGGTTTCTACCCTGACAGAGCCACGATGTTCTGGAGGAAAGATGGAGAGGAGCTTCATGAGCACGTGGACCACGGAGAGATCCTCCCCAACAACGATGGATCCTTCCAGATGAGTGTTAACCTGAATCCTCCATCTGCAGACTGGGATAAGTATGAATGTGTGTTTCAGCTCGCTGGTGTGAAGAACGACATCGTCACCAAACTGGACAAAAAAGGGATCATGACCAACGAAGGTAAGACTGGAACCAGATGTTTGTTTACTGACCTTTTGATTAAAGAACAACCTTTGTAATCATTTTAGTTTTTAAATCAGTGCAAAAAGCTTTTTCTTTAGACCATGTGTAACCACAGTTTGATTATAGGAGCTGTATTGACTTCTGATCAGTAGATGAATTATTAAATAACTGGATGAATGTTTTTATGTATATACGATGACATGTGATTGTCAGCAGCTCTCATTGTTCCAAAAATTAACAAATGAGACACAAACCAACAAAGATACAATGTTCCTTGAATTCCTTGTAAGTTTGTGGGGTGAACAAATCAAGCCCTTGAAGGTTTTTGAGTGGGTCATTGAAAGTGCTTGAATTGCCTGAATTCAACTTACTTGAAAGTTTGCAAGAAAGCAAGGCCTTGAAAGTTTGAATAGGTCCTTGAAAGTGCTTAAATGGAAAATAGAAAAATATCACGGTTGAAAGTTTTGAAAATTATTTTCAGATGTGGGGATAAACATTAAATGAACCGCAGCACAAAAAAACATATATAAACAGGATTGAAGTCTGGTTGGCAGATAGATTTTTCTGCTTTACTTGAACAGGTTGTGACTGTGTTTTGTTGTTTTCTGCTCAACAGGGAATCTCATTACCATCATTGTCATTGTTGCTGTGGTTGTTCTTGCTGTCGTTCTTGCTGTGGTCGGATTCTTCATTTACAAAAAGAACAATGGTGAGAGACCAAAACAAAAAAGTCTTTTTTAATAAAGTCAGACATTTTTAACTGTAAGAACATAAATAATTTGTCTTTTCTTTTCATTTCAGCCAAACGCCCTCCATCTCGTAAGTATAACTTGTTTTCATTCAGTTTTCTCTGACCTGACTCCTGCAGTGTTGGCTGTTTGTAAAACTCAGTGTCAGATCAGAGCAGGATGTGGGCTAACAGTGTGTTTCTGACCTTACAGCTGTAAGCAACCCCGAGGTCTTGGAGGAACTGAACCCAAAAGCCTAAATGACAAACATGCCACCCTGAACACAGTGAGTTGCTTCATATGGGACATGAATTTTACATCTGTTGTTACACTAACGTAAGCTACTTTAAGTGGTGCTCAGAGTTTCAGGAGCGGGACCACACATCAAGCACGTCATCGCCAGCATTTCCATAAATACCCAAACGTCCTAACTCCTCCCCTTCGCTCTAGTATCCTGCATCCCTCCCTCCCACCCCTTTCTCTGTCATGCCTCCTGATCTCCTTCTTCGCCATAGGTTTGTAGGGGGGTCCGTCGTGCCCGGGCGCTCCGGCGGATTTCCCTATCGTAGCTTCCCCACAACGGTTTCGAATGTCTATTGAGCTACTGCAAACTTCATACGTGTTCCGTTTGTTTATCAATAAATCATCTAATCATACATGTTGATTGTGGTCCTTGCTAGCGAAAGTATCTGTAAAAGAAACTTCAGAGATTGATTCTTTATCTGTAAAACTTCTGTGACACGAAAATCTTTGACTTTCAGCTGATTTTCCACAACAAAGGTGAAACTGTTTAATATGTAGTTATATTAAATTAAAGATTAAAAAAACTCAAATATTAACCTTTACAGAAACAGTGACACTAATTTATTGTGTTGATTCAAATTAAAATACGTGACTTCAAAAACATAGAAGGTAAATTACCTGTTTTACAAAAGATCCTGTAAATACGTCACTTTGTGGATTTGAACATTCATGTTAAATTATTTAGTTTAGTAGTTTATCTAATTTTATTCTTTTTGTCTCTTTAGGTTTATGGATAACTTTTGCACTAAAACAAGGAGCGGAGCCACATCTTCCTCTGTAAACTGGGAATTCACTGATTATTGATCATCTTATCATAAACTGATGGAATCAGGGATGGTATTTGAAGAGTAAATACTTATTCAATGCAGTACAAAGAAAATCAATTAGAAAAATAAGTTGACAAAAACATTTTCAAATGTTATCAAACATAAACAGTGACACTTATTTTTGTTTTGTTATTTTTATTATTTTGTTTAAGTCGAAAATGTGGAATTTCCTCTGATTGGTAAATTAAATGAGGATGATTTATATTTTTTTCTTGAAGAGAAACAATATTCAAAACAATGAAAGCATCTTTTCATACATACCTAATTGATTTAAAGTTTTCTGTGTTCTTCATCTAAGACAAATCCACCCTAGTTACAAGTTAAACACTTCTGGTGTTGGGTTTTCTGGTAAAATCAATATTGGTAATACAAAAGTAAATAAACATGTAAAGACACACACATTCAGGAACGTCCATTTTCATATATAGACTTGTAGGGTCTGGTAAAATGATGATATATACCTTGAGATAACATATTTGTTAACCAGTAGAGAGTTTTATTTACAGTTTACTGAGAATGCAAACGTGCTGCGTAAACTGGACACCTACATCACTGTGGCGAATTATCTTGGTTTAGAGGGAATTAACTGAATTAGGAAGACAATATGAAATTACACAAACAATGATAGGTTGTATCATTGTTGCCCACCCCTACACACACACACACACACACACACACTATAAGCATCAATATTTGTTTTCCAGTTGTGTAAATAGTTTGCTTGTATATTTCTTAAAAACTGATAAGATTTAGTTTTCATTCCAACAAGGTAAAAAGAAATATTAATTTATGATTTTGAGGTGTTTCTTCATTTATCAAATAGGTAGTTTTGTTCATATCTATCTTTTGATTTGTTGTGAAATATTATATTGAGTTTAGCTGAGACTGTAAAGGGTTGTGGGATGTTTTTAGCTTCTCTGCACATCGATAGATTTTAGGGACAGAGGACGTTTTCTCTCTTAGTTTCGTGAACAGAAATTGAACAGCAATGTTAAAAATCACTTATTATGTTAATTAGCTAAATGCCAAATTAAGTTTCTCTGCTATTTCATTCCTTTTGTACTGTTTTGCTTTTAAATAAAGTCCCCAATAATCCAAATTTCTGTGTCTTTGTGATTGTAGCTTCTATTACATGAATATAATTACATTCACTGATGTCACAGAGACTAAATTAATGTTCCTCTGACCTGTACATGTCAAACTAAAGAGCAGGAAGAACAGCTGTATTTGGCCAATCCTGCTATTATATACAGACAACTGGAATTCGACTTTTCTTTATAAAGTAATAGTGATGGTTTTGTTAGTTTGTAAATATTTTTGTGAAATCATTTAGCATTTGCTCTCTCATATGGTTTGCTGCTGTCTAATAAGGAAATGTGTTTTTTTTTAAATATATATCATAGGAAGCATTACGGCTTAATAACAAAAATAGAGGAAAAAATAATACTGATGTTTATAACTGCTGATTCATGTTTTCTTCCTAATTCTTATTTTGTGTGTGTATTTTTTCATTTCATCAGTGTGTATAATACTTTGCAGATCCACTCACTCTTCTTAGAGCTGCCCATACAAGGCTCAGTGTGGCTCTTAGATTTTCCCCTAAAAAACCTGTTGCACTGAAATCTGCCTGGCAACTAGTTTTTTTAATTTTGATTTTAAAAGAGCAGCCTACTGCTTATTCTTTTTATTAATGCGTACCTGTGTACTTTGGGTTTGTTGTTTTTAAACATGCTGTATAAATAAAGACAGTAGTTCTTAGAGTGGGGTCCAGCAGGGGGTTTCAGGGGGTCCCCAGCATTTTCATTATAATTCTATTCATAAGTGGCACAGTGACAGATTTTCTGACTATTTTGGTCACGGGTTTCTTTCTGTAATAAAATATCTAAAAGCAAAAATCCTATCAAATGGGGGTCCCTTTGTCTAATTTGTGTTAGTTTAGGGGTCCCTGATCTGAAACAGTTTGAGAACCACTAGATTAAGATACTTGACCTATTTGCTCCAGATACCAATCTACTATATATAGTTGTTAAAAGAGCTGTGAGAACATTTTGTGATGTGGCCAATTTTTTTTTTTAAAGACAAATATTTTAACTTCTTGTATCCTGTGAATTTCACAGGTTAAATGCCAGAAAACACACATATGTTCACAGACCAGAGAAGATTACGTTGATTAACCAGTAGTTTTCATGAACACCGAACCTCAACAGCAAAACCTGTGTGGCCAAGTTCTGCATGGAAACAGATGACATCACAGCTGCTGCCTCTAAAGTACTACTTTAAATATTGTGTGACAAACAGTGTTGGGGGTAAGTGTTACAAAGTAAAGTAGCGCTTTACTGTAATCAGATTACTTTTGTCTGTAATGTAGTAATCCTAACGCGTTACTGTTGATAACTTCAGTAATGACATTAGGCTACAGTTAGGCTACTAATAAAAAAAACTTGCAACTGGTTCTTGAACAACAAGACATACAGTACATGCCTGGCACTTTCACAGTCAGACCCACAGTCTGCATTATTTAAAAAAAAAAATGTTTCCAATGAAATCCAAATATAGTATTATAGTACTGTAGCCTTGTTCTTCTCTTGACAAATGTTGGGTTGATGTTTACAACTTTGTCTGCTTTGTTAAAAACCATAAAAGAGATATCCTGTGTATGTCCTCATTATAATAAGGATTTGTGTTGATATATGAGGTGAAACTTTATATTGTTATTGAGCATCACAGGTGAGATATTACGCAGTAATCCAAAAGTAATGTAACTAGTGGTGTAACTAGTTACTTTTAGCAGTGAGTAATCTAGTAAGTAAGGCATTACTTTCAAAAAAGTAATGCCTGTGTAATCCATTAACATTTTCAGTGGGCTAACTACCCCAACACTGGTGACAACAAAGTTTTATTTTTGTGTTGCATTACCAACATTTATATTTTAAACCATACATACAAATACAAAAGTACTATTTACATCATGAGATGTATGATCACGATCTTAATAAACAACTATGTTGCTGACAGTAAAAAAAAGGACAGGGACATGAAGAACTGTAATATTTATATTTTACACATCACTAACACAAATGCCTTGCTTTGTTTTAAAAAAAACATCACATTTTCAGTGACACTTTGCCTTACTGTAATTTATTTTGTACCTGACTTTTTCTATCATAAAGCAACATAGTGTATCAGTTCAAGTTAATTATTACAGGACAGAGCTGTAAGTCTTTATTTTGGAGCTGTGTGATGTTTGTTAAAATGATTTAACAGGACGTCTGGTTAACACAAACCACAAATGACAACATTGAAACATGTAAGCCTCGGAACTATTGTATAAACATGTACAGTACCAACGTAATGTAAAGAACAATAACCAAATAAGGATCTTAACAATTAATTTGACCCTGCCAAGTTTAGGTTCATATGTTGGAAAAGAAGTACTACGTATTTCATGCTCTGATGGACATTTTGTTGATCCGGAATCGGATAGAAATAGACCACACAACTTTCTTACACACAATGCTGTGAGACATCATTTCAATATATTTCCTGATTTTGACAAAAACATTGCAAAATTTTGTAAAGAAAAACATCATTGGACCGGATTCAGAGTGCTGAGGTTGATCGGGGTTTAGGGGTCACATCCCCTTCCTGTAGCGGTGGATCAACTCAGATACATCATCCCTACACACCTTTATCCAGCCATCCTCACGCATGTGGTACACTAGACAGACACACAGCAACAAAGTATGATGAGATCACATACACACACATATCACCACAAATGTACACATAAAGAAAAAGACTACATCCATCCATCCATCCATCCATCCATCGTCAACCGCTTATCCTGCGTACAGGGTCGCGGGGGGGCTGGAGCCTATCCCAGCTGACATTGGGCGAAAGGCGGGGTACACCCTGGACATGTCGCCAGTCCATCACAGGGCCACACATAGACGCACAATATATACATTTCAAGACTATACAACATTGAGTGTTTGCTCAATTTAAAATATATATTTTTTTGCATGTTATGCTTGTAGGTATTTGTAGAGACGTGACAGGAAATGAAGAGACATGAACCGGGATGCCCCTAGGTCAGTTTAGTATTATGTTTTGTTGTTATGTTGATTGCTTCTTGTTTTGCAGTTGAGGAGGATGGAAAAGTCATTTGCTTTGGACGTATTTGGTTATAAACCAAAGGAAAAACTGAAACCAATCCAATGGTTAAGATTTCAGTCTGGACCAATGGACTGAACTTTTCTGACAGCCATACTGCAGGTGGTAAAGAACTATTTTCATAGAGAAAAAAGTTATACTCACTGTTGACCACTCCTCCAGAGTAAGCATACCTGTGTGTGGCGTGAACGATGCCACGACGGCCCAGTTCATATGTCTCCTCCACCATCATGTCTTCTCGGTAACCGCTGTCTATCACACCGTAGGCGTAACTGTTCCCACAGCCAGTTGAGAACATACGGTCAGACAGACGTGTCCCATTATCATCCACGTAGTAGAGACCAGGGCCCTGGAGAGCACACAGTCATTATATGGAGTTACTGGTAAGAAACCTCAAAAAAGCCAAAAAGAGGAGTGACAATAATAACATTGCTACTGTTTTTAATGATGTTATCAATGATCTGCAGAATTGTAAAGTAAAGCCGACTCCTTACAGAAATTATACTTTAATGCAAGAATTTTGAGATATAGGTTTGCTGGCGCATTTGGTACCTTATGAACTGTATGTCATATTGATATGCAGTTAAATATATTGTGGTTTTGTAAAAAATGTTTTTCACGGTTTTCAAACTATCACCACCATAATAAACATATATAGTGCTGAAACAATCAATCAGTTAATCGATTAGTTGATCAACAGGAAATTAATTGGCAACAATTTTGATAATCAGATAATCTTTTAAGTCTTTTATTAAGCAAAAAAAAAGCCAAAACATGTTCTAGTTCCAGTTTCTCAAATATGAGAATTTGCTGCTTTTCTCTGTTTTAATATCATTTTATTTAAATACTGTTCAGCGTCGGACAAAAAGAAGCGTTTAAAGATTTCACCTTCAGCCTCTGGGAACTTGTGATTAAATTTGATTAAAGAACAACCTTTGAAATTATTTTAGTTTTTAAATCAGTACAAAAAGCTTTTTCTGTGTAACCACAGTTTGATTATAGGCGCTGTATTGACTTCTGATCAGTAGATGAATTATTGAATAACTGAATGAATGTTTTTATATATACAATGACATGTGATTGTCAGCAGCTCTCATTGTTCCAAAAATCAATATATGAGACACAAACCAACAATAGACAACGGTCCTTGAATTCCTTGAAAGCTTGTGGGGTGAACAAATCAAGTCATTGAAAGTTGTTGAGTGGGTCACTGAAAGTGCTTGAATTGCTTGAATTCAACTTACTTGAAAGTTTGCAAGAAAGCAAGGTATAGGTCCTTGAAAGTTTGAATTTACTTTCCTTGAACGTTTGTGAAAAAAATCAGTTTTTGAAAAGGTTAATGAAAGTGCTTAAATGTACTTTGTTCTTTGAAAGTTTGTGGAAAAAGCAAGGCCTTGAAAGTTTTTGAAAAATATTTTCAGACGTGGGGATAAACATTAAATTAACAGCAGCACAAACAAACATATATAAACAGGATTGAAGTCTGGTTCGCAGATAGATTTTCCTGCTTCATCTGAACAGGTGTGTTTTGTTGTTTTGTTGTGAAACATTATATTGAGTTTAGCTGAGACTGTAAAGGGTTGTGGGATGTTTTTAGTTTGTCAGCACACCGATAGAAATGTTGTTGAAAACATGTTCTACTAGTATTTAGGGACAGGGGATGTTTTCTCTCTTAGTTTTGTAAACAAATTGAACAGCTGTAATCACATATTGTTTTGGTAAAATTAGCTCAATGTCAAACGAAGTTTCTCTGCTGTTTCATTTCTTTTGTACTATTTTTCTTTTAAATAAAGTCCAAATTTCCCTGTCTTTTTTATTTTACATTTGTTACTGTAGCCACTATTATATGAATAATATTGTGTTTACTGATGTCAAAGAGACTAAATGAACGTGGCTCTGATTTGTTAAACTCTGATTTGTTAAACAGCAAGAAGAAAAAAAGTATTTGATGAGACCAACCTGTATTTCTGTGAAGACAACTGAAGGTAAACTTGACTTTTCATTGTTAAAAGGAATTGATATTGATGGTTTGGTTAGTTTGAGTACAATTTGTGAAATCATTTAGCATTCTCTCTCTCATATGGTTTACTGTCTTATAAGGAAAGATCTTACCACAAAATGTTTTATCTGTTCATCGTAGGAAGCATTAAAGCTTATTAACAAAAATAGAGAAAAAAATAATACCGATATTTATAACTGCGGATTCATGTTTTCTTCGTATTTCTTATTTTGTGTGAATTTTTTATTTTATCAAAGTGTATAATACTTTTGCAGATCCACTCACCTCTTTTTAACGCTATACATATGAGGCTCAGTTTGGCCCCTTTGGATTTCCTATTTTAATTTTATATCTAAATGTAATGAACAACTCCTCTTAGAACCCACTCACATCTTACAACCAAAGGTGACTGGACCTTTTCTGTTGCTAACTCAGGCTTTGGAAAACTCTCTCGTCCAACATTAAGTCTTGCAGCACCACCATTGAGAATTTCCAATTTAAAGACCTACCTTTTATCTCTTTTTGTGTTTACTGTGTTGTTACGACCATAAGTGTCATGTGTTTGGATTGAGGTGTGTCTTCTTTCTCTCTCTCAGGTAGTGCCCCCCCCCCCCAATGCCGCGGCTGCATGAGTGAGTGGCAGCAGGTGTGCCTGATCACCACTCAGTGCTGGAGGATAAGAATGCTTGTTTTTTTAAACAAGACAGACAGCATTGTCTGTTTTCCCTTTCCACCTGTTGCAACCACACGGCAGATCAACACCTGTGAGCAGACCACTTCCAACCCGTCAGCCCTGCGGACAGGGGCAGCCCATGCAACCAGTGGGTTGAACACCAGCTTAGATCTTCCTTGAGTGAAGGACAGTGTCTGGTTACCTTCTCAGTGGAGAGAGGACTTTAGTTAGTTTATTTAGTGTTAGACATTGCTCCCTCAGTTACTTGCCCTGTGTTTATTGTTGTCTTACCTTGTTGGCTTGCTCTCTCCTTTTGAGAGAGTAGTTTTGAGTTGGGTTTCCTTTGTCAGTATCGAATAAATATACTTTAGTTTGCGCACAATCCTGACTTCCTGTCCTCTTTTTCCCGGTTTTTATTTCAAATATTGTTGCTCCTCCTCCCCCCTGGACTTACCAACTGGAGGAACGTAACGTGTATTTGTATATACAATAGGATATACTCTTTATTCATGTATACTTGTATTTGTGTTGAAAAAGACTTTGGGTTTGTTGTTTTTAAAAGTGCTATACAAATTAAGAGACTTTACTTACTGTATTAAATGTTCCAAGGAGATAGTTGGCTACTATATATAATATAGTAGTTATCGAGATAGCTTTAGAAATCTGGCCTAACAGGTTTAGAACTGCAATAATATGTATTTACACATCATTCATGCCAACATTTTTTTTATTTAAAAAAAATGTAATCTGTAAAATTCTCAGTGACATTCTGCCTCACTTGCTCGAATTTTATACCAGACACTTTTTATCATAACGCCACATAATCATTATATCAGTTCAGATTAATCATTACAGGACAGAGCTGTGAGAGGAACCGTCTTTATTTGAAACTGTGTGTTGTATTAGTAAGATTATTTTAGGATGTCTGGGTAACACAAACCACAAACACTGAAACTTGTCAGCCAGTGGACCTATAGTACGAACATGTTATTAACTAATATAAAGAACATTAACCAAACAAAGATCTTAGTTTCATGATGACACTTTTTAGGTTAACATGTAGGATAGAAATAGTTCTACATAGCATTTCATGCTCTGACAGAAATTTTATTGATCCAGAATCAGAAATGGAGCGCACACGTCCTTTCACACTCTGCTGTGAGACAATGTAGGGGGATTTATTTCCAAAATCAGATGTAAACTATAACAAACTATAATATATTCTCTGATTTTTCTGCGGAAAAGCATCACTGGACCATATTCAGAGTGCTGAGGTTGATCTGGGTTTAGGGGTCACACTCAGAACATCCCCTTCCTGTAGCGGTGGATCAGCTCTGATACATCTTCCTTACACACCTTAATCCAGCCATCCTTCTGCATGTGGTACACTAGACAAACACACAGAAACGAACATGATGAGCACACATACACACATATTCCCACAAAAGTACACATAAAGACAAACGTTACCACATAAGACAATGTCTATATACATTGCTTTATGCATTTCAGGACTTTAAAATGTCTTTCTGTGCATGTTATCGTTTTAGGTATCAGAGACATGACAGGAAATGAGGGAAGAGAGACATGAACCGGGATGCCCCTAGGCCAGTTTAGTTTCTCTTTCTTTTACTTTATAGGTCGACTCAGTATATTTACAATATTGTGATTTTGTTTACAGTATTAATTCATTTGTTTTTGTGCAGATGGCACAGAAATATACTATGTGGTTTGGAGCTGTGGGAGAGCCGTTATGTATGTGTTCTGGTTGATGTTATTTTGTTTATAGTCTTTTGTTGCTTAGAGTATTTCGTTTATTGTCATTATTACTGTATTTATTTCTGTTTAAATGTCTGTTAGTTTCAGTCTACCACCAAACAGTTCAGAATTATGGAAATGTCATTAGTTTGGAGGTATTTTGTCATAATTTAAATTTGACCTGATGGTGATCATCAAAGTCAGAGGATCACCAAACTGATTACAATGCTTCCTGTGGTGGACATGTCTGAACACAATTCCATGGAAACCCATCCAATAGATTTCAGTCTGGACCAACAGACTGACAAGCTATTCAGACAACCATGCTGCTGGTGATAAAGAGCTTCTTTAATAGGGAGAAAAGATTTACTTAAATACTGAATATAAAACATTTAGGAACCTTCTCAGAGTATACTCACTGTTGACCACTCCTCCAGAGTAAGCGTCCCTGTGTGTAGCGTGAGCGATGCCACGACGGCCCAGTTCATACGCCTCCTCCACCGTCATGTCTTCCCGGTAACCGTTGTCTATCACACCATAGGCATAACTGTTCCCACAGCCGGTAGAGAACATACGGCCAGACAGACGCGTCCCATTATCATCCACGTAGTACAGACCAGGGCCCTGGAGAGCACAAAATCATTAGGGTATCCAGGCCACAGAGAGGTGTAACAATTATGACATTAGTACTGTACATAAATTATGTCTGCAGTGTACAGTTGTTGTACAAAATATCTGACTCCTTAAAAGAAATTAAACTTAAATGCAAGATTTATTTTTAGATATAGCTTCAGTTGGTGGTTTTGGTACCATTCAAGTGTAATGGTGATATGTATTCAATATTTGAATATACTGTGGTTTCATGTGTTTGTTCCAGATGTGATAT
This sequence comes from Lepomis gibbosus, assembly GCA_029875015.1. Taxonomy (NCBI): domain Eukaryota; kingdom Metazoa; phylum Chordata; class Actinopteri; order Centrarchiformes; family Centrarchidae; genus Lepomis; species Lepomis gibbosus. The sequence continues at coordinate 11,603 of JAPMOB010224620.1, forward strand.
TTTGTACCAGTCTGTACTTCTTCCCTGTTTTGAACACTATTTGTTGCTTTGTAAATGTAAGAGTGCAGAGTATTAACTTATATTGAGCATCATGCATAATGATTATTTTTTGAATACAACCATATTAACACAATCAGGAAACATTTAATTTAAGTGTCCTGCTCCATCTCTACTCCCCGACTTGTTCTGCAAACCACAACATTACAATCCTCCACAATTAGGAAATTTCAAAAACAGAACATAGGGTACAATATGAGGATTTGCTTAAGAGGAAGTGATGAATGAAGCAATGTGGGACATAGGACTCACACCCACAGCTCACCTGTTTGTCCCATCCACAGATCATGCTTCCCATCGAGAGGCCCATGCCTCTGTAACCCAGCATCATGTTAGACAGCAGCTTGGAGGCAGCTGCCACAGAGATCCTGTGGTTGTTCCTCAGCCTGTACAGCCTGGATGCAATTAAAATAGACAAAGCAATCATTTAATGAATAAGCATCAACAAATCAATCAGCCATGCAGGTAGTCTAGGTTGGCCTGATCTTGTAGCCTGCCAGCAAAGAAATAAAATACTCATGATACTCCTCCAGGAAGGAGGTTTGATACATTAATTATTTTTAATTTTATTTGGGTGGAAGGCAGTTTTTATGTGTGATTAGATGTCAAAGCACTGAATTAATGTTATAACAAAACAGTTGTGTTTTTATATTGTGAAGTTTGTTATATAACACCAAGTCTAATGTGCATGTCTTGCAGTAGGACAATGTTGTGTTCAAACCCATGACCTTCTTGCTGTGAAGTCACAGTCCTAACCAATGAATGAGTAAAATAGGACACTAAATCAGAGATCTTTCTCCAGTTTCTTTCCTTGTGATTGATCAGACATTACTCAGCTATGTGGGAAACTTCCTAACACAACTACTACACTTAAACAGGAATCAGGTAAAATGTTTATTTTCCATGGCACACGAGCATCATGCATGACAATAAATGACAACAGGAACTGAATTGAGGGAAAATGGGACCAATATTCAAACCCCCGCATGACAGACCTGCATTCTTTGGCGAGGAGTCTCTCCCAGTATTGGCAGTCTGCAGCGCTGCCCGACATGGTGCCCAGCAGGTAGGGGTTGATCTCTATGACCTTGTTGACATCGTTGGATGCTGGTGACACATTTGGGAAAAGGAGACATTTGGTGATCAAGATTACAAAATAATTGTGGTTGAAGCATAGCAGCATTATGTGGTATAGTATAGTGGCATATTTACATTTTGTGATCATTTATTTCATTGTCCCTAATTCTTACAATAAAAAGCGTGTTATTTGAGTTAACAGAATGTCTTCTTGATATGATGTTCATTGTGTTATCTCCTTCATTTTCTTCACAGAAGAGCTAATAGGCTGTCACTGATATGTGACCGGCTTTGCATTGAATAATGCACCTTACACACATTTTGTCCAGTAACAGTTGTCTGTGCAGTACCACCTTCTCTAAACTTTCCATAGTTTATCAGACATGTGTATTTACCTAGGTAGCGGCCAGCTGAGGCTCTGGAGTCCACAGCCACGATGACACCATGCCTGAATTTGAAGGCCAGGGTGGTGGTACCATGATTCAGCTCTATACACACACCGCCGTCACGGTTGCAGGACTTCAGAAACCCTGATGGCTGAAATGAAATAAAAGAAGAGATCTCAATGGGAAGCATGATGCGCAGTAGCACTGTACACCATGAGTGCGTGTAACATGAGAGTGAAATATCTATCATAACCTCATATTCTTTAATAATAACTCCTGATGGTTAACTTTATGCATCATAGGCTATGATATTTCGTAAGGTGCAAACACGCTCCACATCCTGAAAACCACAGACGCGTAAAATAACTTGAACCACATCGCGCCTGACGCTTCACGCTTGTAGCAGGTTTACCGGATAGGATTCAGTTTATTCCTTTTGCTACCAAAACTTAGTGAAATTATACTCACGTCTACACCCAAAGGTACAGCAAATTCCTGAGTTTTGGTCCCGAAATTGTAGTGGTTGGTTCGGTCGACGAGATGCGTTTGTCCTGCTGGAAGAATCTGCCCACGGAGTTCAGAATAAGACTTAAATCCACTAACGTCGAAAAGAGCCATAATTTGTTAATGTGGATATTCTAATTCTATACTATAGTTTGGGTGTTACGTTACAAAAAAACGAAGGTGGCAAAGCGTCAATTTCCGTGTAGCCTGCGTGACAATTCGAAAGTGAAAGGGTTTAGTCTACAGTAAAAACTAGTTTCATTACATTCCTGTCATCTCAAAATAACGTGCAAAAGTAGTTAAATTGGGCCAACACTGGCTTTTTTCTTAATCAAAAAGTCAACTGAAATAAAAAAAAAAAAACAGGAATCTTAACCGGGAAATTAAACTTAAATTAAAAAGGCTAAAAGAAACGCATTCACCAATAGGAGAGCGTTATTTTCTCGTCATCAGTCTCTAAGCGGAAATGTAACACTCAGGTTTGGAGATGCCAGCAGTGGTACATAATTCCATAATTATATAAATACTAATGCAGTTAGGTAAATGGAGTGTTTATTATGAAGTTATTGTTATATGTTATTTCAGTTTATGTCATCTGAAATAAGCAGCAGCCCATAAGCCTTTCCTTTTATTGGGTCTGTTATTACAGTTTTTCTCAGTCGCTTTGGTGCATTTCTTAGATCAAAAGTGCAATTCTTGATACTAATTTTACAAATTCCAAATCATCTAGTCACTTGTGCACAACATTAAAGCAATTTCTTATTCCTTTGAACAATTTGAAATTGCTTTTGTACTCATTGCAATTGATAATGTGCAAGTGTCAGCTTTTTGCCACATTTTCAATTGCTCATGTCATGTTGAGCAAAATATAGTAGATGGTTCTCTGTTGAATAGTCTTACCCCTCAAAACATCTAGGCATTCGTTCCTTGCATAAGCCATTACATGCAAAATTGTTGAAATATTTGTCATAAACGGTCAAGCATAGTTTTACACAATTCTAT
>JAPMOB010224623.1:0-32184 GCA_029875015.1 Lepomis gibbosus
AATATCAAGCAGTAAATCACTGAAAATTTCTTTCTATAGGTTAAAAAAAATGCAACTGGTCGACCAATGAGAATGTTAGTCGACCAAGACGGCATCGACCAATTAGTCGACTAAACGACTAAAGTTGACAGCCCTACAAGAAAGATTGACCTTTGGTCGTCCCAAGCTTTTCTGTGTGGAGTTTGCATGTTCAAACGTGTCCGCGTGGGTTCTCTCCAGGTGCTGTGGCTTCCTCCCACCGTCCAAAGGCATGCAGGCTAGGTTAATTGGTGACTCTAAATTGAACCTGTGAAACTTGTGATTGTGAGTGCGTAAGGCTGTTTGTCTCTATATGTCAGCCCTGTGATGTGGGCTTACAAGTGGTAACCTGTCCAGGAAGTTCCACACCAGCTCACCCAATGTCTCTCCCCTGCTGCATTGCACAGATAAGCGGGTATAGATAATGGATGGATGGATGTGAATTACGGATGCACCTTGCTGGTTCCAAATAACCGAGATGCCAAACTTTGTAGACGTTAGTCCACAAACCAGTGGGGGATGTCAAGGTGGCTACGTTCACTTTTTTTATACAGTCTATGGGTAGCTCTCATCTCATTCCAATTATTTGCATCTGTGTGTGTACTTGCGCAGGTAAACGTCCTGGTGATGGGAACACTGAAGAGCTTTGGGATCTTCTTCGTGGCATTCCAAGATGAGTTTGGAGGCTCATCGGAGAGCATCAGCTGGATCGGTTCCATTATGTCAAGCCTCCGTCTATCTGGAGGTTCGTAACTGTTTACCCTACACAGCTCTGTGTTGAGTCCATCGATGAGATATAAAGCAATAACGATTCCTCAAAAATGTTCCTTGTATAATTGTATATCCTTCATGTGCCCAATCCATTTGTAAGGAGAGAGGAAAGGTTTTAGCATTTGAAGCCACTCTTCATCCTCATGAAACATTCTGAGATTCTATGTCTTTGCGCTTCCTCTCCTGTAGCACCTCTTGCCTCTGTGGCCTGTGCCAAGCTAGGTGCCAGGGTGACCTCCATCACTGGGGCAGTGCTGGTTAGCGGAGGCTTCCTCCTCAGTATTTTCGCCAACAGTGTGGTGTTCCTCTACGTCAGTATGGGAGTCATAGTTGGTGAGTAGTTTTCCTTATGACTTTGAAACCAAAAAGTCCACCTCACAAAGTGATCCTCCGCATGAGAAAATCTGTTTGAGGTCATTGGTAACGATTTTCTCTTTTGTCTGCCCACATACCTTTGACAGGTAATGTTTGATAATAAGTACATTCTTTACTCCTCTTAGGAATGGGTTTTGCACTACTATACCAATCTTTCTCAGTGGTCACGGCACTGTACTTCCGAAAGAGGCTCGCAACAGCTTATGCGATTGGGCGTTCTGGGATGGGTTTGACCTTTGCACTTGCTCCGTTCACTCAGCTGCTCCTGGACAAATATGCTTGGCAAGGTAGGCGGGAAAAATCTATTAATGAGCAGACACTAATATATTTCTTTAATTTGTGCTCAATGTATAATGTATGTAAGTGTGTTTTCTGTTTTATTTTCTTTTATGTGTGAGAATAAATACTGCTCATAAAAACAGACATTCTGAGCTCTCTTTGTCCCCCACAGGGGCAATGCTGATTCTTGGCGGTCTCATGCTGAATCTGGTGGCCACTGGGATGCTTCTACGACCCATCAAAGTGAAGCATTCCAATTTTAACCCTACCTCTTCTCCCATCCAAAAAAGCCCTGCTGTTTCCCTTAAGAGCTCCTCAGAGAAGGAATACACTAAGAGCTGTTTGAATGGCTCATCTCATTTATCCAATGGCATCTCCAAATCAGACTCATTCCCATCCCCTCCTCCTCCTCCTACTCCTCACGGGGACACTGAGAACCTGGGGCGACAATGTACTCAGGGACTCCAGAATCAGTCAGTGAACCCTGAACTGACCAGGCTGGTCCTCAACGGTGTGAACGGCCATGAGCCCCACCATGACATGGGTCAGTGTAAACCCACAACTCCAGACAGCTCAGCGGAGCTCAATGGCAGCATGAATGCATCCACCATTGTTGGATTTCCCTCACGTGCCAGCACACCAAGTGAGGAGACAGTCAGAGAAGCCAAAGTACTGGATTTCTCCCTGCTAAGGGACCCATTCTTTTGCATCTACACTTGGTCCTTGGTCTTCAGCCAGCTGGCCTACTTCATCCCTTATTTCCACCTGTCTGCCCGTGCCAGAACCCTGGGCATCGATGCCATGGATGCTTCCTTTATTATCTCTGTGGCAGGTGAGGCACATAATTGTTCCTACTTTGTTTTTATGATTCACCTTAAATGAATAGTTTAATATTTTGGGAAATGGAGCTCATTTGCTTTCTTGACAAAAGTTAGATGAGAAGATTGATACCACTCTCATATCTGTAACTGCAGCTAGTTAGTGTAGCTTAGCATAAAAACTGTAAACGTGGTTATGGCTATCCTGGCTTGATCCCAAGGTAACAAAATCCTCCAACCAGCACCTCTACAGCTCACTAATTAAAACGGTAGATCTTGATTGTTTAATCTGAACAAAAACCAAACGACACTCACTTTCTGAAGTCTTGATGGGTTGTCACAGGGTCAAAAAGTTTCAGCTTCTAGCCTTTATTAGGATCATCATACACACATTACAAAGAGGGTTTAAATAAGATGATTATGAAAGACAACCAACTAATAAAAAAAGAAATGTGTGTATTTCCAAAAATTGATAAAACCTTAAGTTTTTCTACCATGAAGGTCATCTTTTAAACAGAAGCATGAACAAATTACAGCTTGTCTCATATAATGCAATGAACATATAGTTTTTGGAATATTTGAATTACGCATTTGTTTTTTTAAAATACCTCCCTTTCTGGGTACCTCTGTTAGGTACAGTACTTTCCGGCTGACTGTGGATCAAATATGGTGTTTTCCACATCCACCACCCCTCACCTGACTGCGAGCTCAGCAATTTGATTGGTCTAAAATCACATGATCGTATAGCAAACTTATTTGTGGCCACGTTTGAATTTCAGTGGACCCTTTTGTCATACTTCTCTGATTTAAATGCACTTCTTTGTTTGATGTCTCTTATGAAAGTTGAAACTGGTGGATTTTACCAATGAAACTGCAAAAGGTGCAAAAGGTGTTGCACAAAAGTTCATCTTCTATTCACCAGTTCTACATTTCACTGTGTCTGAAATTTGGAAAAGCATATAGTCAAATGATTAACCTGCAGGCTCCTGATAGAATACACAGTGGATTGCTGTTATTTGTCTTTAAATTTGGATTTAATAGTGACTGAGAAGAGGGAGGTTTTAAGACTGTGCTTGAGAAGCAATGTAAAAACGTCCTCAGTCAACTTCTAGGCATTAATTATTTGTAAGCTGCAGTCTTATGTAATGAATGTGCTTACATAAAAGCTGAACTTTGGTCCACTGGCCAGGGTGGGTGGGTTCAGCAGTATGCCATTGATGAGGCCACTCCATATGAACAGAAAACAGCATTACCATTTTGACCACCAACCACATTTGCATGTAATTCTGACCAAGAGTGCTTGGTCAGACTTGGTGAATAATTTAAATGCTCCAGATGAGTTATGAGTTACATGCTTCTGTTTTGTAATCAGTCCTCAGCAGACAGATAGTATCACCTTTTGATGAAGGGGTATTTGAGATAAGAATAATAATCAGTTGTCACTTACTTTAAGATGCAATAATAGGAGAGTGTTTGAGAGATACTACTATCACATTAACAGAAGAAGTGCTTCATCATTTTATACACTCTTTTTTGAGTTGAAATACAGTTGTTTGAATTATGCATCAGTGGCTTTGCTTTTGAGGAGATTGTTTTTGTTTTAGATGAAGCATTTTCAGCATTCTGAAAAGCAAGTCGTTGTAAAGTAAGGTGTGTAGATGCCCTGGTAAACATAGTGTTTCCTTTGTCACCAATGGTGTGCAATGGCAGCGGGATACCACCACTGCTAGTGAAAATGGGGAAAATTACACAAAACACAAGAAACACAGCTGTGATGATAATGTTTATGGTTTGAGCTAAAACTAAGATTGGGGTCAAATAACACTGCTGTATAAATGTTACAGACTAAACACTACTATTAACAGACAATTTAGAATAAGTGAATCCATCCTTACAATTTTCTGTGGAGAACATAAACCAGAGGATATACATGTCTAAATTTTTCCTCATGGTCTGTGGGGTCACTTAAGAGCTTCACGTCAGCGATGAGTGAGCAGCAAGACTGACAGATTCTTTTCACTCAGACACATTTGTTCTGTCACAATCTCTGGTCATTTTGTCACATTCTCTCTCATCTGTAATGAGACAGAAAGAGAGACAGAGCTAGAAAGAGGGGGTGCCACCCACACCACAATGCCACCATCCTAGTGTCCTGCTGTCCCCCTTTCCCCAACCCAGTACTTGTCATAGAGGCCCATTGACTTGAAAGAGGCCACTATTGCCCGGGTCAGTCTGTTCGTCAACCCTCAGTCACCAACTCTGGAGCTAACTGGAGTCGCTAAGCAACAGCTAACTGAGTAAAGTTGCTGGCGTGGTGACAAGAGGGGCTCCCAATTTTGCTCGAGTCCAGTTCTAAAGTGGCCGATACTTTGCAGAGGAGCACTGAGGCAGCAATCCGTACAAAAGAGGAGGCAAGACAAGCCAACTGCAACCTCAGAGAAGCTGGGAAAACCAACATGCCTTTTATAACCCTATGCTTTAATCTAGTGACAAAATTCCCCTCTTTGAAGCAAAGGGAATGGCATCCCTCCAAGGTCTGTTTATTTCAAGGGACATTCACATCCACCTTCTGTACCTGTCAGCACAACAGACAGATATGATCAGAACTAATAATGTCCCTGAGGCAGTTGCCTTAAGGTGCTACTTGGAGAGGCCAAATTTAAACTACATTGTGCTTAGTTTCAACAGGAACAGCTGCAGGCCTGGACCAACCTGCTGAGGCTAAAACACACAAACAAACTCAAAACTCTTCTGAATGCAAGCAGGGGACACCCCAGGATACTGTCTTGGGTCGCTAGAGGAGGATACATAAACACAGCACAGCTGCCTCATGTCATCTTTCTAACCTCGGAAGAGAGAAATGCTTTGGACTCTGTTATGTAAGAAAAGCAGAGGTGTTCATTAAAGAGGCATCTCCATCCTTTATTCATTTGAACTTCATTCGAAGAATTTAAGAGTAAAGATGTAGTTGATCATCATTAATTACATCCCCACGTTCATTTATGTAGATTAATGTAACCTTTATTCACAGAAAAGGTAAATATGCATAATTTACTTGGTAATACATAGTATATGCAAACTCATCCATATTCAGCAGAATTTCCATCTGTTTTGAGTGTCAGCGGCTGCAGCCTGTGCAGTTGTGGTGCAGAGGCTGAGAAAAGTATGGGACACTCTGATCTGCATAGAACCAGCTTGTTTCATTGATCAGTGGCTCAGCAGCACATGCTTGTAGCTATTCCTGCAACGGTCAATACACCACTGCAGTTTCTGCACCGCCTATCGAGTTCAGTTGACCTCAGCAGAGAGCAGCACATATCTGCTGAGTCATCATACCCGACTGGATCAACACAATCAATCAGATTAGCTGGAGTGCATGATTTGCACATGGTTTGACTGGTTCTTACCAGTGTAATGCAGGGACTTGAAATAGACATGTCTAGACATCATGTTTGACACTAATGCAGTGTGTGTACTGCAAAGTGTAATTAACTACACATACCCATGTGTGGATGCACACTCATACTCCCTCCTAGCTTTTATCAAGCATAACATAACAGCATGATTTTAAAGGAACAACATACACTCATCAGTAATACCTTCACTGATTACCTTAGCTGCAACTTAAACTACACTTTGCAGGGCTGTGGTCATGGCTGAAAAATTGGCCCTGGTACTTTTGGCCCAGACTGGCACCCCACAATCTGTCAGACACCACCCACCAGCACACCATCCTTGCAGTCCCCTTAAATATGCATCTGCAAAATATGCAACTATTCCACCAGACCACTTCAAAGCTGAGTATTAAACGCCGTGGACAAATGGACCTGTGTACTCACTCACTCTTGGCAGACTCCCTGGTGATCAGAGGTAGCTTTGGAGTACACAATATCCATACTCATGAATAACATGAAGTGTTTAATGTTCAGAGAGGAGTAATATATCTGTGTATGTGATAGGGCAATGGAATCAAGAGTGTGCTTGTTTGTTTGGGCAGTTTGAACTAAAGTTGACCTCTCTGCATGTGCACTGTTGCTCACGCGCCTTCCACATGAAAATGCATGCCTACATAGGCCTACGTTACCCCACAGTAAAAAAAATAATCCATACCATATGTTTGATACATACCTGAAAATAACACAGGACAACTTTGTTGCCTGTTGTTGGAATATAGTGTTACAAAAACTTTATCTAATCCAATAATAATAATTATAATAATAATATTAATAATAAAAATAATAAATTTAATTTGTAATGCACTTTATATGTAAGCAAATCCCAAAATGCTATCATCGTCAATAATTGAATAAATCTTCATTCATTATTGTCGTGGCATGACACACACACTACCTCTGTTTGCCCTCCCTGACAGTCCCTGTTTCCATGCATGCTACTTCTGCTTACCGCTTCAAATACACTCTCCTCCTGCTCGCTCTGTTCCTCAGCTTCCCTGTCACACGCCTCCACTTCCTTCTCTTCTGCCTGGCAGTGGCCATGAGCAGCCACCTCTCCTCCTTCTACCTGTTGCTGCATAACATTCACCACCATGGCAATTTTACACGAAATGTATAGAGGGCATACCTGGTTTGCCAGATTACCAGTCCACCCCTGGCTGTGGCTGAATTTGACATTTAACTCCAGACCTCTGACAACTTTGGTCTGCTGAAGCAGTGTTTGTACTAAAGTCCCATCAGGATTATCTCAACACCAAAGAAAAAATGTATCTACTGTTTTATGACATGGATGTCATAGTACAGGAAGCATGTCTGCATGTAATTATCTTGGAGGGGAGTCAGTGGCATGGCAGGTGAATGGAGTCATTACATACTACATGATGTGGAAAGGTTATGTGGAACTTAAAATGACTGGTTAACCCAAAGTACAACAAGACTGGTCTGTGAGATTGTACTAAGGCACAGCGGCGCTAGATGTTTAGTAGGTGTTCACCATTTACACCATCTTTGTTTAATATGTTAGCCTACAATTGCTTATTAGTCCTAAACACAAAGGCAAATGGGAATGTCATTAGTTTTGCACGTATTTTGTCATAAACAAAAAGTATTAAACCAATTGGAATTCGACCTGATGATGACTTTATGGCAAAGCATCAGAGTCATTCCTATGTTCCCAGAGTCCTATGTTGCCCAGTTCTAGGGTTAAGGTTAAGGGGTTAGGATCTTAGGAACGTAGATGAATTCAATTTAGGGTTCTGGTTTTTATTTTTATTTGGGTAACTGAGGCTGGATCTGTTTTCTTAATGTTAAACGTGGAGCTTCTTGATTATTGACATTTTGATCTAAAGGTGAAGAGAGTAGAGATGTGCATGTCATTTTTGAATTCCATCAAAAACTTATATTACCAAAGAGCAGCTTCCTGTTACTACTTAAATATTTTATTGCATGTGTTGCCCAGTCAGTCTCTCTTCTCTTATTCCTTCCTTTAAGAACAAGTTAGGAACATCTTACTTTACTTTATTTATCTAGCATAATCTACATAGTATCAATTCTGCTTTTTAGGGGTTAATACATTTAAAAAAACAAAATTAAACAGCCATATTAAATCATTCCAAAGGGGTATTAGGACCACTGTAGACAAAAATAAATAAATCAATTATGGAGCTAGGGAGGGGGGTGATATTCAGAGAAAACACAGAATATCCAAGATTAAAGTGGTAGATTAAGAGAAAAAACACTCTGAGATTAACGTGGTAAATTGAATTGTCATTAATAATTCAAGACAAGAGTCAGTGCAAACATGAGAGAAGAGGTGGAGCTTCCAGACAGTTAGGCAGATATGACGGACTGCAACAGAGCCAGCATGTGCCACACCTTAGTCATGTCAAATTTTTTAACTTGTAAATTTGTGAGTTTTTAAAGTTACCACTTTAATCTCAGAGAATATATTTTTTAAATATGGTAAATATTTACTCTCACTCTTCACTCTCTCCCAGTTTCTCATCCACCCATTTTATAAGCCTCTCCTGATGGTCTACGCTGTCTTCTTTGTCTGTTGCAGGTATCACAGAGACCATTGCCCAGCTGGCCTCAGGCTGGGTGACAGACAGGAACCTGTTTCATAAATACCACTACCACAAGGCCTACCTGATCCTCTGTGGCCTGGTCAACCTGCTCTCCCCGCTGGCCACCTCCTACATCCTACTGATGGTTTACGCTGTCTTCTTTGCAATTTTCTGTGGTGGATACATGGCACTGCTGCTGCCCGTTCTAGTAAGGAGACCAAACTATCTGAACATGGAACAGAATTTTATATTAAGAATTTTATATTAAGTGCTTTATTTTACTATCTACTTTTACACATCTACTGGCTGGGGGGTGTTTCATCCATCCAACCCTGGACGTTAATTACTAAAAAATGAAAACAGTTGGAATTTCAAAGCGGATTTCAAGGTTGGGAAAATACCAAACAGTTGGAGCCATAGGTTGGAACGCTGCTTGTCCTGGTTGTTGCATATATTTATTTGACCCTGGACCAAAGTGGTGGCCAACACAGCATGGGTAAAGAGGAATTCATATGTACTTGAACAGAAATGGAGCAGTTGTTTCAGTAAAGTTCCACTAAAACCAACCAGTGCCTATACATTCAACACAACTAAACTCAGATCACGTAGAACTATCTGTTTTACCTATAAGTGCTCATTGGCAAATATCAGTGCTAAGTTACATAATTCTTTGCAAGTATATTATGAGGAAATCCCAGACCCATAAAATAAACTATTACCTAACTTTCATTGGCAAATTCAAATAGTGTCTCAAACAGACACAAAGCAGGGTTGAGCGTAAAAGTAATTCTGAACAAATTTCAAGTGAAAACGATCTTTTAGAAATATCAATAAAGGTCAGTGAAGGCAGATAAATGTTGCAGTCTGTGGTACCCTCTAAATATCATTTGACTTTTCACACAATCCCACCAGCGTCAGTCTCTGTATATTATCAGTCTGTAGTTTATTTACCAGGGAAGATCCCTTCAGTATCAGACTCTAACCTGGTAAATTCACAGTAACTATTTGCAGAGGGGGACTTGTGCACCATGAAAAAGTGGCTTCATTACATCATTGTGTCACACATTGAAAGGGAAAGGTATCCTTTAAGCAGACCAATGGAAATGTTTCCCAACTGCCTTTATGGGTGGAACAACATATTAAGTCAGCGAGTATCCAGTATCATCAGGTCATATCACACCTGAAAACAAAAACGTGAGGACGTATGTGGTGTGATTTCCCTTGCCGATGGCGCAGTATCAAAGGCCAGGACATGCCTCAGGGCCTACATGTTGACAATTGTGATTTTTTTTCTGAATGTGAATGTAAGAACCAGTCAAACCAGTTTTCTTCTTCAATTAGATAAGAACCTGCTCTACTCTGTCCCTGCCTTCTGATGTAAATCACCGATTTTCCTGACCAAGGTTTTCTCATAGAGTGTTTGAAAGGAGGACAGATAAATGTTTACATCTCCTAAAATCAGAATCAAAATCAGGAGGGACCCTGCTTACCTTGCCTGGAGCCAAGAACCTTGAAATGAAACTATTAACGATATATATAGTTTAACAATATCATTATATAAAACAATTTGTTTTATGAGAACAATATGACATCCCTTTGATATTGTGAATTATGTCCTCAGACCAAAATCAGAGGTCTCAGCAGCATTATCAAGGCACAAAGTCTTTTTAAACTGTAGGTTGATCCAACTCTTGATGACAAGCATGTTGGGAGACAAATAAAACTACTCAGCCAACAATGAACAGCAGTCATGCAATTCAGAATCATCTCGAAAAGAATGGTTCATTTATATATGGCGTTGTAATTGTTTTGTACATGCAGTAAATACATCTTTAGGTCAATATAAGAACTTGCATGCTCCTTTCTCTATCTCTGTCCTCGCTTTAGGTGATGCAGTCAGAGATTCCAGCACTTGTGCCATCACCAACAGAGATATTGATTGGTTTGACATGATCTATATCCATTGAGGGACCCCTTTTCTTGGTCAGCGCCATTGGCTCTGTATGATTGATGCTGATTGGCTATGTAAATGAAGGATTTGTGGGACCCTACTCAATCGCCTGGGCTAGCTTTAGCATTAGTTTCTCCACTTTTACATAGTTGGAAAAAGCGTTGTGTTCTTTCCCCCGTTGGAGGTCTTAATTTTATTCATTCGAGTTTCTGTTGTATTGACTTATTCTGATAATAAAAATCAAAGCCGATTCAATAACTTTAGTTACGTTTTGTGTAGGTTATTGCTTAATCGACAAGCTGCTGCCATGTGTGGTGCCAGAATTGAAAGTCTCCAAATGCTTCTTGCATGTTTTAGACAATTTTTAAAAAGTCAAATATACACACCAACCATTTTCCAAAGCTTATGATACTTTTTAGTTTTAAGGATGTTTATCCTAGGTATTGGTTGTTATTGTTTTCAAGACAGTATATAAAATAACGTAGTTATTTAAATTCTATTCAATTATTTTGTTATATAGCACCAAATCATAACAGAAGTAATCCCAGGGAAAAAGAGCAGTTGTACCGTACTCTTAATAATTGTATTTATGGAAACCCAACAATTCTCGGCATGAAAAAGCACTTAGTGACAGTGGCAAGGAAAAACTCCCTTTTGACAGGTAGAAAACTCGAGCAGAACACAGAGTGGGCCATCTGCCATGACTGGTTGGGTTGAGAAATTTCCACATAGAGCTGTAATGTAATAGTAATCGTAGTGGTATTAAAGGAGACCTATTATTCTTTTCCATATTTTATGACTTATCTACAATGTTACAGTGTTAGATGTTCATGTTAAACATGTCGAAAGCTTTAAATAATGAGGTTAAAGTATTTAAAAGAAATCACTGAGTCAAATCCTCAGATTTCCTCCTGTTCTGAACGCTCTGTGTTGAACTGCTTTTTCTACCATTGGCTCTGTTCTACAACATACAGAGCTAGATTGAGCCAATATTTCATATATGGTCATTTGCTCCGCACAGCTACGCTCAGTCTGTCTGTATCGCCAAAGTCCTTATAGACAACTACATGAATAGAATCAGCAGTAAAATCTAATAAAAATCGCTGAAAAAGTTTGACAACTTTGCCCCTAAAAAAGGTTTTAAAAGCAGTTTTCCCGACTGGTTATACTTGCATCTCCACTTTTTAATGCATGCACAGTAGAAGCAAAACAGACCATTACGTCAGTTGAACTGATTCGCTGAAATATGTTTCCAGCTTTGGTTGTTAACAGCAGATAATAGAGCCCCCATAGACTTGAGGATGTGATTGAGTATCGTGTCTTCTCAAGTTCAGCGCCGACAAAACATATCAAAACGTTTTTTTCAACTGAAATGGTGGTGCCTCAAACAGCACGTTGTGTACTGCATTTTCCTACATTTTTGAACACCATTGTGTTCTTATCGCAGCTGATTGGGTAACATCTGTGACACCAAACAGAAGAAAACATACCTCGTTGCAAACCATTGCAAAACGTTTTGAGATTAAACTCGCCCCTGGTAACATGTTTCAGGTCTTGCCGGATCAGAAGATAATGGGTTTGGAGGGGGGGGGTTAAAGACACAGCAGCATCTACAGTTTGAATCAGACAGGGTCTGAAATGAAGGCCTACATGAAGTGCCAGTATAAGACAGAAAATTATTTTATTAATAATGATAATAATAATAATAATAGCACCTATATTAATTGTAGCAGAAGGTGTGAAGCAGGAACATGGGGACCCAGTCGTCTAGGCCCGTTGCAGGGATGGTTCAAGGCTCACCAGAGCCAGCCCTAACTACAAGCTTTATCAAAGATAAAGGTGTTGCCTCCCAAACCCAAATGGGGGACCTGATTCCACAGGAGAGGAGCATGATCGCTGAAGGCTTTGGCTCTGATTCTACTTTTGGAGACTCTAGGAACCACAAGTAACCTTATATTCTGGGAGTGTCTTTAGGAGTAACCTATTACCCCACCAGAACACTAACCTATGATTGTGCCAGACCATTAAGGGCTTAAAACTTTTGCGACAGGTTATATACACCATACTAAAATGGCTGAATGTTTTCAGATTCATGGTAGGTGTTCATTTACGATTGTTGTATAGTTTAGGAAAATGTTTCTCATAATATTGTAGTGATGTGATGTATATGTGATTTGTACAGTGCTAAATTGCACGCAAACCACCGTTATCTTAAAATGCATATACGAAAGAAGATTGCAGTTACAAATCCCAGTGTGTGCAGTGCTTCAGGTTGAATGTGTTCTGCTCTGCAGGTAGATCTCGTGGGGTCAGAGAAACTCAACAACTCCATGGGCTTCTCCATGTTCTTTGTTGGCCTGGGTTGCCTGACAGGGCCTCCTTTGGCAGGTAAGTGGATCACGTCATGGAAAACCTTCAAAAATCAGACCTATCGAGCTAACAATATTTTCCACATGCACATGTGTACATATGCACTTCATTTGCATAAAATTGAAGCAATTACATCACTGTTTTAAAATAGCTTGTTACGCAATGGGGAAGGGAATTTTTTTTTGTTTTTCTGAATGTTTTGTGTGTGGGTCTGTCCATAAGGTGGTGATGCAGCATATTTTCATGGGGCCCTGAATTCCTTGCAATGCCTCCAAATGTGTGTCTGCCTGTCTGTGTGCATGCAG
This sequence comes from Lepomis gibbosus, assembly GCA_029875015.1. Classification (NCBI taxonomy): domain Eukaryota; kingdom Metazoa; phylum Chordata; class Actinopteri; order Centrarchiformes; family Centrarchidae; genus Lepomis; species Lepomis gibbosus. Next base: position 12,907 of record JAPMOB010224623.1, read on the forward strand.
TCACTGTGGAGTGTGAAAACTGAAACCCACAGGAGAAAAACAACCTATAGTTAGTGCACGCCTCACTGCAGACGGGGGTTTGGGGTTGCTTTGACGAAAACGCGTACAGGGGTTACTGGGTCAAATTTCCTCCTGGCTACAAGCGAGTCAAGTCTAATCCTTTTAATAACAGTGTTGCGTTCATTGCTGGGTTTGAGTCACTTTGTTTAAGTGATGGCAGATTGGCTATGTTAATCTTGAAGAGCTGTTTCTAATCTGGGGTCCGTTTTTATTACAGTGATTTTCTTACATCAGGTTGATTCCTCCTAATGGACTACGCCTTTTCTGGAGCAGCCAAAAAAATAGACATCAATCATCTGCTTAACACATGATCTGATATCACCCAAACAATTTTTCTGCTTCAATAGTTTGAACCCTGAACCTTGCCAGGTCTTACACAGCATGTCTCATCATGATAAACACGTATATTTGAGCAATTTTCCCACTCTGTGAACATCTGAGGTATTTCCAGGAAAAATAACTCTTCTTGACCTTATGGGTAACATTTGGCTGCAGTTGAAGTGGGGGGTTTCCCTTGAACCAAATGACATGGTCCCTGTGTGAAATGCGACTAATGACCCCCTTGACAGTGGTACGGAAATAGCATGTGGCTCCATTTACCATTCCTGCAGTTAAAGTAAGAACCTGATGTTAGGCAAACTATGGGTCCTCCTTCAGGCCACAGGTCGTGATAACATTCCTGTTGTTTAATTCAGCTCTTCAGGATAGTCAGCTCTTTGTTAACTCTCTCTCAGCAGCTGTGTGGTCATGCCTGCTTTTTGTCTGGTCCGACCACTTGTCTCACAGCAAGTAACTGAGGTGAAATGTCAACATTGCTCATTTAAAGAAAACAAGTCCTGAAATTAAGTTTACAATATGTGAGTATGATTCCTCAAAAATCCTTTTATGATCATTAATAAGAAGATTTGGGTTGCCAGGTTGTGAAAAAAAATTTTTATTTGGTAATAATACAGTTATAAATGTAGTGCATAAATAAATACTAATGGGTTTTCACTTTCACTTTCCATGGCCATGAAATCTGCAGTTATAAATGTTAATAAGTCATTAATTAAGTGTTTTTTCAATTATCCATCAAGTCCGCACCTGTAAATGTCAATACTATATTTTTCTGTAAGGTCAGTGATCAAACTGTCACTTGTTGCAGTTTTTGTTGTGAAAAAAACAGCCAAAAAGATAAATAATAAAGCGTTTTACTAGAAGACAATAAACATCAACCATGGGGATTTTTCACAACCCTAAACCAAATACAAGTTTATTTTGGTTAGTTTTTGCTGATTTTCTATGCATTATTTTTTTTGTTTTTGTGCAGCACCTTTTAAACTGTCATTACTCCACATGCATGGCATCCTTTTTCAGCACAATCTCAGTTACAGGTCTGACTTAAGCCAAGAACCGCAAATACAAGAATAATTACATAGGCTCTTGTAGACATTTACAAAATGTTTTGCTCAAAAAACTGTGATAGAACATTTCAGGGTTGGAAAAAATATTGTTTCACTATTTATACACACAAATGTAGCAGGAGAATGTAAAAAACAAAACTACAATACAGTCTATTTACATCTGAAGGGATTTTTCCCCAATTTGTTATGTGCCTTTTTCATTGAAATCTATGAAAATATGCTTATTGTGTTTGCTGGTGAAGAGACTACCTCTTCAAGTGTTCCGGTGTTGTTTGTGTTTTGCAGGGTTCCTGTATGACTACACTCAAACATACGACTGTTCTTTCTACCTGGCTGGGCTCTGCTATCTGCTCTCCTCCATCTCCCTGTTCATGGAGCCACTGGCTCAGCGCTGGAAAGCCAGGAACAAACTGACACAGGACAAGAGAGCAGAGAGCAGCTGTAAGACCAATGGCTGCTTCGCGCCCGACCGCCTGCAGAACGGCACTGTGTAGGAATGAAACCCAAGGAAGGCCTTCTATCTTGAACCAGCATGCTCATAACATGCCATGTGCCTGCATGCCTTGGACCTTGGACTCCAGCTTAAAGTAGTGACCCAAGTGGCCCTTAATTTTCTGCAGGAGCATAACACGGGCCGAGAAGAAAAGGTTATGAACACAGTAACACAAGGTCTAAGAAGAGGTGAATAGATGATTAAAAAGCCAAAATTTTGTTGTGCAAACTATTTTATCCCCTATTTTTGTTCTTATCAGAGGCTCATGTATCCAAACCGAAGATAATTGCCCACATACTGTACATCATCCAGCACATTTTAATATTAGCATTTTTGCAACCATAACTTATTAAAACATAATTTAAATCAGTTTTCCAATGCAACAACAAAACATTTCACTGCGCATGACACAGCTGGAAACAGAGCGTTGCAGATGAGCTCAAAATCCTTTCAGCTATTTTTTCTGTGATGACATTAATTGATGCAAATATCCTTGAAGGAATACAATTTTCCCCTGGTTTCTTTGGAAGCCTTTGCCTGTCTGTTAACCTGTACTCACTGATATGCACTTTGGGCCAAGTTGTCATTATGCTGCATGACATTTCCTCTGACCTTTAACTTCCACCAGATAGTTAGGATACTGAGCAACCACTTAATTGCAGCCTGCATCTATGACACAATGTGTAATCTGCTCTTTGAAGCCAAAAAGCAGTAACTGCTTCAGTAGTTTAACAGAGAAAAAAGTCTTTGTATCCAACATGATTTTTGTAGCCACATAGGTAGATTGTATAGCATGTGCTAGTATTTTGAGGTATTACAATGCACACTCATACACTTGTATTTATATCTTCTAATTAGTATTCTGGACACTTATTGCCCATTAACTACATCAGCACACAAACAATTCAAAAAATTTCAGTGCTTCAAATTCAACTGACACCTTAACTCCTTAAATCACATTTAATGACATTTTAAGCTGTTTACAGTGTTTGCACCTGCAGTTTTCAGTGCAAGCATGTTTAATTTCCTTCATTTTTTTTAAATCAAAACCTCAGCTGTGACCTTTTAAATATTACAACAAACTAGAAACTGTCTTTCTCCTTTTGAGGGTCAGTAACGATAATACACATTTAAATAACTAAACATTCACGTTACGCAGTACTCAGCAGCAACTGTAGATGACAAACCGCTCACACCTAGCTCATTGTTTGTGAGCTGTTCTATGCAAGTGCACAGAGAGAGAGATTTTCCTGTCATTAACAGCTCACTTGCACGTCACTTTAACTGTAGCAAAGATGCCAGCTCCTGTGTGGTCGAGATTTAAGTAAGTCTAGCAGGGGCTTCTGTGTGATTGTGTGTCAATTTAACAACCTTGTATGTCTGTAAATCTCTTACCAACTGTGTTACAAATATGTTTTGTTGATGTTGCCCATATACATTTAGATGCACGGTGCTCCAACTGGTCTGGTAGGAAACAGTTGCCCAGACTTTACAGTGCCTGCAGGTTGCCAATTAATGGCAATGCAACTTATAATTATATTGTGTTTATATGTGGGAGTCTGTTTGTTGTTGAATCTGTTTTTTATGTAGAGGAGGTTTTGTGTTTTCAGTGGATTCCTTGTTTTTCACCAGTTTGCCTTACAAGGTACTGTAATGTATCTTTACTAATTTCCCTGTGATGTCAGCCAAAGACACATTAGAAACCTACCTACAACTTGAAGCTTACTATATTTGAAAAAAAAATAGTTTGGACAAACCACTATGACCACCCCATTTCCAAGTCTTAATTGAGGACCCCAGAGTCCAGGGATGGACATGTGTTTTGTTACTCTGCCCTCTTGTGGCAGAGGAACGCTTCTACTCAAAGAATGCTGTCTCAATTAGTACCAAATTATTCCTCCTCAACTCACTTTCACAATACTGAGCGAGGCTTTTTGTATTTGCTTCAATAACAGTCAGTGCAGACAGTCATGCACAAAACTTCTTTTGGCTCACAAGTTGCATTCACCACCAGTATGCTTTTGTAACTGAGGTCCACTGACTATTTTGTACCATGATAAATCTTTTATGAAAAGTATTTGCTTTACAAGTAGATTTTGGGTTGGGATTATTTTTCTTGTTAGTTATCTGAATATTTAAAAAAAAACGTATGTTTGAGCTGTATCTTGAAAGAATGTGTATGTCCCTTTGGTAATGTCTCAAATGCCACTGATAAGGAACTGAGTTCTGTTTGAAGGCATTTGATCTTTTATTTTTGTTTCAGGAAATGCATTCATGGGTAAAGCACTGTTTTGTCACTACTCTGGCTCCTGGATTTGGGAACTGATAGTTTAGAAAATATCCTTAACCAATCATAGATATCCTGTTCCAAGCCGAGCATTAAAAGTTCAAAGCCGAGTTCGCTTTGAAGCCTTGTAATGGCGCACAGTCAGCTGTAATAAACTGACACATGACTCAAGTCTGTTCTTGTGTGATTCAGACAACCCGGGACAATAAATGCACTGATACCAGGCCAACCTCTAACTCTCTGCAAATAACACTCACACGTTGAAACATCTTTAACATGTTTTATTGACACATTATTTAGACACACTGACATGAATAAACAATCGTTACATTAATTGACATCTTTGGTTTAAAAGTAGACCGAACAAATGCTTGTATTTATTTCACTTGGTAAAAAAAAAAACACCCCCAAATTTTATTTCATTTCAGGCAGTTAATCTACTGTTAATCAAAGCAAACGGGTTACTCACAGTAGATGACACGTGGTGGTGTGTTTACGGATGCCTGGAAACAAACTGATGCACCAACAGCTGTCCAGTGGAACTCTGTATGGGAAACATACAACATGTATTAATATTGACAGCACTTTACAGTGTTAAATGTTCACTTATGACATTGTAAATTATTTGAAAATGCTTGTTAGTGCTTGTCTTTTAGAAATTTACATAGTGATCGACGTAATAGCCAAGTGAGTGCTTTATACTACAATGAACTGCACTTCAATCAGCATGGATAACATACATCAATTGGGAAATTGTAGTTGCCACATTTGTGGCTTTTATAGATTACTTTTTTTCCATCAGTAAATCAGATTATCTTTCTAACAGTAATGCATGAGAAAATATTATGGCATGGGATGAGTTGAACTGAGCCTATTATACAATGTCATTGTATACCAGTTTACATTTACAAATTGTTAAGATGTCTTACGAACACTGGTGCAAAATTCTAATATGGTACATTCACAAAGGAGTATAGCTCGTATTTGGAATCTGATAACACTTAAACCAAAGTCAGTATACCCATAACCTTTCAAATTTGTTAACATTTTAAGTCCTTGTCAGAAGAAGGTAAAACTGAGCTAACACTGTATCAAGACTTTTTAGACTTTTATCTCATTTTTAACAAAACACCTTGAAAGGCATCATATTGCTGCTATTGACGTGTATTTAGTTGCATGTCTCTCTGGTTCTGATTAACTCGCTGCGTTATTTGATACTGCAAAAGTATGACAAACAGCACATGTAGCTGCTCATGCTCATACAGCCTCAGTATTATGGGAGCAGAGTAAAAGGCATACAGGTATCAGTGAAGTGCCAGACTCTGTGGTAAAGTATTGTATCAGATTGATTTTATTTTCACAAGCTACATTTTATTGCTAATTGGCGGCATGTGATGGATATACAGGCACCAGGATTGGGCTTTCTTTAAATTTCTCATTAATATTCTCCATTTCATTATTTGGTTATAATTTGTGGCCTGTACTCATTAACATATCGTAATGCAAGAAGCATTACGATATGTTGTGCCAGAAGCTTTCTCATGTTATTGTAATTATCCTAAATTAAATATACCTTCAGGCTGGAACAAAACATCATCTAAAAAAGGTTTCTTTTAGCAGGATCAATAACTTAATCTGTGTTCAGTAGTGGCTTAGTGACAATGTTCAACATGAATGGATGTGAGACTTAAGAGAGAATACATTGGCTTGAAGCTATTTTTGGTTTTCCATTGAACAGTTAGGCCTTTAAAACTTGTATGACCATAATCCCCATTTGGTTTTCCATCTCTACTACGGCTGCAAAAACATCTCATCATGGATGGGAGGGTCAACACCTGCAGTAGCCTAACTGTAAAAAGTCAGCAAATTTTATTTCAACCTTTTACATAAATTTTGCAATGAATATAAGCGAAAGCTTCTGCATTGATTATCAAAAAAAGTTCTAAATTCTTAAAATGTTCACTATTATTACATTACTTTCTACATTTGTAATTTATCATTTTGTTGTGTTGCCATCTGTAGAAATAACCTCAGTAATGAATGACTGCGCTATTCTACATGTTATTGTAAAACAGGTGGTGTTGACACTTCATACTTACCACTGCTGCCTAAGCCACGATACAGACCTGGCAGGCAGCACTTTTTGTCCTTACTCACCCTCATGCTGTTTGTATACAGTAGTCGTACAGTGATACCAGCTCTGTCCAGGATGTCTGGTGTGCATGAGTGTGATTTGGCAGGTAGACTGTGAGAGGAGAAGGCAGGAGCTCCGCGGTCCTCAAGATGGCAATGTTTCTCTAGTGGAATAAGGGGTCCGTCTCAGCACAGAACACAGCATTTGCTTTCACACTAATGTGACTAAAATGGATGGTAGAAGGAAATGGAAAACTTTCTTTCCTGTGTAAAGTGGCCATAAACATATAAAAAGGGCATTGGCAAAGTAAACCGGTCTCCTAGACGAATTTGGGGGAAGGCTGGGGGTCCTCAGTGTGGGTTCCTTCCAGTGGTGTCAAAAAAAAGTAAACAAATTGCCCTGTTCGTATTTCGTTTCCATGCTGCAGCAGACCTCAGATGACGATCGAACACAGCACAGCAACACACTTCTTCACTTGTCTCCTCGGAGAGGGTTCAATCAGAGGAGAGCACAAAGATGGGGACAAACAATATTCCTAGCTGAGATCTGGGCCAATCCTCTTCCCTGAGCCAGACATTTAGTCAAATCAAATCATAACTGGGCAAAGTGTAATAAAGACAAATCAGCCCAGTGGTTCAGCTTGGCCTCTGCACTGAGACTCAGCTTGAACTGTAGCTGCTATGGAAATTTCAGATCAGCGTCACCCACAATCTCCCGAGTGGAGTGTGTGACAGGCGGTGATGGGATTTCCTCAGGTCCTATTCAGAACCAGGAACAATGCACATGAACTCTTTAGTGTAATGACCAGGGAGGACCAACAGGATACTGGCACTTGCTGGTGTCTGCTGCCGCCCTCGACTCCCGTACTGCACAGCTGTCTGCATCTGCCACCGTTTCACGCTGTAAACTGGATTCTGGCTGTATACAAGGGGCAGCAGAGTCTCCTCCATCCTTATCAGGTGTTCACATGCCAGCAGGAACAGGAACAGTTGAGGGTATAATAAGGGATCATGGGGGAGTGATTTATGATGGGCAACTTAGGAGCTCAGAACAAGCCTGTAAGCAAACAGCGATCCTCACACGGTACAGGGGTCTCTCTTCACTTGTGCTAAACAATATTGCAAATTGTCTCCCTTTTTCTTGTGCAGAAACAAAATTTCAAGTGACAACTCCTTCGAGACACAATAAGGCAGCTTGTTTCTTCAATTTCACTTCCATCGAAGAAACAGGTTTCCCTTCAAATGAACAATTTATTGATAATCGGTCACATTAAGTGCCCAAACGCACTTGCAGGTATGTGAACAGCTTCGCATGGGCTCTACGGATTTTCCTTTCCCATGACATCAAAGTGTACATTGCTCAATTTTCCATTTAAAACAGAAGCCATCACAGGTGCAGATGGGATAACACAACTTAAAAGCTGCCTCATTAGTGAGGACTCACAAACACTAGGATGCCTTCTCTCCAGAGGTTTTGCAGCTCTGCACTCGTCTCCTCAGGAGTCCAACGTTGAGGTGGGTGTGATGTTCACACACATGACAATTTTCCAACATGTTAATGTTTTCAGTACATATTAAACCAAAACTCAGCAAATTATAATTCGGGGTAGGTTACTATTGCATGACAAATATACAATGGCAAAACAAAGCACTGTAAGTAGGCCTTGGGAGCACATTGGCAGGCATGAGTAAAATATTGTTCAATTTAGACCTCTAAAATTGAAATTCAAACATTAACTTTTACGGTATTTCTAAAACTTTAAAATTACAGACCTACTTACTGAACAAATAGCAGATTTTTGTTACTTGGTACCAACACCTTACTGATACTGATTATTATTATTCTTGGAGGACCTACTGGTTTCAGAGCAATAAATGAAACAACACAAAACTCTCTAAGCTTTTTATCCATTACTACTGTAGTTTTTCATAGATCACATTACACAACCATTTCTAAGGTAGGGATGCACAAAATAAAATAGGAAGTAAAAAAAATGTTGTAAAACATGTTAGTATTTGCTTTACTATGCTATGCGTATTGTGTTACGGGCTGTTCCCTGGGCAGAAATCTCACATCTGTTAGTATTCAGCATTCCACATAAAGTTGACGTAACTATTTAGCTTTATCAGTGGACATACACCGAGTTCATTGTCTGTCTTGCAATTTGGTGTTCCAATGTTGAGGAACACAACAAGATACACTCAAATGCAAACCATGATGAACCTGAACATAATTTCAATTTCAAACAGAATTCACAACATAGGTATGTGAAGAGATGTTTTAACTAGTGACCTTCAAAATGTTTTAAATTTGAGAACGCACACAGGCAGGCCAGTGAGAGCTTCAGTACAAGTCCCTCAAATTTAAAACACATCGCACAACTCTTCTTTGGTACGCCACTCCATTCACCAAACTTTTAATGCTATCTTGTTGTTGTCGGGGTGGTTACGTCTGGTGCACGGCATGTGGTGCCCTGGAGAAGAGCTGTGCGACATGTTTTGACCTTTAAAATCTTTCTCTAAAAAGATTAACTTTGTAACTGCAGTACCAAATCATTCACAACACCTTTACTGAAAACCATAACTTCAAAAATGTCATGCTCACTTGTGTCTCCATCCATCAAAAAGTGATTATAATAAAAAGATTATTGCACTGTAATTCAGAGCTTTGAAACAGGTTGTTTACTGATTCCCCCTTATGTAAATACCTGTATAGGAGGTAGACACAATAACAACACCAATACAATCTAAGGCAATAAGGAATAATAGCGCAGAAACAATCTTAACAGATTTGTTAAGCTTGTAATTTTCAGCTTTTGTTAAATCTGTCTTTGACACTATTGTAGCTTGTGAGGCCATTGTTTGTAGTTATATTGTAGTGGAGGTGTTATTGTGCCCACTCATGGCAGTTCTAAACGTTGTAGTAGAGTTTGATATTCTATTTTAAAACTAAATTAAAAACAAAAATGTGTTTTCTATATGACTGAAATGTGTTCAAACAAATGCTCCTCATATCTGACTCTTTTACAGTATTTTACTGAAGGTTAATGATCTTGTGAGCAATTAAAAATAATTTCAAAAACACACCCTTTTAGTTTTGTAGGAGGGCACCGTTTGTCCTTTTAGTGGAATACATGGCAGCATACAAACACTCAAGAACCATACTTGTGTACCCCCTAATGCAGAACACGCAGCATGCAATAGTTACTGACATACAGCAGATTTTTTTTTTTTTACACCACTTGAACTTTGTGTGTTCTGATTTTTTTAAGATGCTCCACGAACCACAATCATGACCAGATAGTCCTCTTCACTATTAGCCAGAGCTTTAGCAGAGGAATCCAGGAACTGCTGGGAGAAATCACAGGGAGGGAAAGCATGAAGAACCCCCGTGTTGTCTTTATCTCTGCTCCCTCCCACAGGAAGGCTGATGACTCCAGCTGCTTGTTTTTGGTTGAGGTAGGACACCAGGTTGCGAAGCGGCCGCTGAGTTGAGACTGCGGGGTCCGACGAAGATATATCCTCTGTGGTCCCAGGAACTGCCAGCAGGATGGCGTAGCCTCCTGGCCCCGCCACCTTGATGCGCCGGGATACCTCGTCAAGCTTGGGCTGGTCCAGACGGAGACGCTGGGTGATCTTTAGCTCGCTCACCTGCCTCCCTGTTGTGCCATCAGCAAGCAGGTCGCTGGCTACATTGTGATCGCCCTCCAGCAGGTGCATGTTGGCTGGGAAGTTACTGTTCTTGAGCAATAGCATACCTTGCCAGGCCAAACTGAGTTTAGCGCCGTCTGGTTTTGATGTCTGACCTCCCTTGGAACTGCTCTCAGAACGTTCTCTCTTGGCCGGCCCCTTACCACCATCGCCTGCTTTGCGCTTGCGCTCCCCAACTGCTGAAATGTTAATGCTTGAAGGTCCCTTGTCAGATAGACTCTGGCTTTTGAGTCTCCGTTCAGCCCCAGCTCGTTCCAGGCTGCTGTGATGTTCACGTGCGGGGGAGGGTCTCTCGCCCCGCAGTGGGCGCTCTGAGTCACTGAAGCGCCCTCCATCTCTGCTGCTACCTCCAGGACTACCATCCGGAGAAGCACGTCTACGCCTTACTGTCCTTTCAGTGCTGTCAGGCGAGTGGTCTATATGGCGTCCATCCTCCATGACACGCCGCTTGCGTGCTGGTTCTCGTCCCTGCAGCTCTTGTTCCAAAGACCAGGGCTCCCGTGCCCGCCGCTCACGTTCCAGGTGCTCCAGAGGTTCAAAAGGTGAGGCCCGTACCCGGTCACGAATTGCTGGGTTGGGCCACTCAGTACCAGGAAAGAGCTCTCTCTCCCTGAAGTGAAGCGGCGGTGGAGTTCTTTCCCTGACCCTCAAAGGTTCAGGAGTGGCACGGTGAACAAATGACTCAGCCACCATGTCAAAAGGTGGGATTGGAAGAGGCTGCAGGAACTGCTGCTGGTAGCGATGCTCAGTGTCAGCAAAGTCCACTCTAAGTCTTCTCTCCGGGCCTCCCAGCGGGAAGCCCCTCATGTGTGTGCATGCCGCTTGTGCAGCGTCCAAACTTTCATACTGAATATAGGCCCAAGTGTCCCCCTTTCTGTAGTCAATGGTCCTTATAGTACCAAAGCGATCAAACTCTCTCGCCAGGGCGGCTAAAGGAACCCAGGGTCCAAGTCCACCCACCCATAGGCGTGTGGTGGGAGTTGCTTTCCCATAGCCTATCTTTATGGGGTTGTGGCCCACTATTTTGCCAGACATACTAAGCTTAGCACGGTGAGCCATGTCAAGGTTCTCAAATTTCAGAAATCCATATGTGCTGATTTGTCCTCGTGTGGGTCTTTTAATGTCCACTTCAGTTATGACCCCAAACCTGTCAAAAGCTCTACGCAGGTCTGCTTCTGTAACAGTTATGTCCAGATTGCCTAAAAACAATGTCCTGTTGGCTCTTTGGTCATCTTCTGGAGATATAAAATCTTCCTCACGAAAAGCTGCTCGCTCTGCAATGAAAGCTGGACGTGCCCTGGCTTCAAACAGAGCAAACTCCCTGTCCCGTTCCAGTTCTCTGGGCAAAGGGGGCGGCGGGGGAGGAGGTAGCCGCCCCAGTGCCAGCTGCTGCAGCCGATAGTCTCTGTATCCAAGCCCGGTGGGCGATAGGGGTCTCTGCAAGTGTCTGTGGCTCTGTGCGGCAGCATACAAGTCTCTCTCCACAGGGGAGCGGCTTCTCCTCCTGTTTATGTACACTGCCTCTATTTTCAGCGGACGGTCGTACAGCACCAGCCGCCCCCTGGCGTGCTTAGCAGCTCTGGCGTCCTCCGGCTTCCTGAAATTCACGAACGCTATCCGTTCGTCGTTGCTACGGCTTATCTTAACGCTTACATCGCCGAATTTTTTAAATTCATGAAATAGTCCGTCCTCTATATCTTCGTCGCTCAGCTGGGTGCCGAGGTCGCTTATTTTGAGGGTTTTGTACTCACTCTCGGCACTGGGCGCCTGAATCCGCTGCTCCCCCCGTGAAGCGGTCCTCGGTGAGGCTAAATCCAGCGTCAGGCTTAGGTTGTGGTTTTTACCGACAGAGCTAGCAGCTGCGGACTGACAGCTGTGGTTATTTCCAGTCCGACTATGACCGTCAAAATCTCGGTCTCTTTTATCACCGAGCAGACTCCTTCTCGTCGAGCCGCCGTCGCTTTTGGTCGAGCTATTTCCATTATTACTCCCACTGGAAACGGAGAGAGCCCCCATTTTCTTGCTGGTCGGGTGGCATCCTCCCCTGTCTCGAATATCGTCCAAGGCCCGGGAGCGTTTTTTAATCGGCGACCGCTCTTTACCTTTCATTTCAGTCCACACGGAGCCGACCCTTGGGACGCCTGGGTTTTTAGTGCAGTTTCTGCAAAAAAAGTGCAGAAAATTACTGAAATAAAAAAACGGATTTATTCACTGACCCTGCGGCAAAACAACAACAGTCGCCATTTTGTAAAGACTAGCGTGCAGACCCGCCCCTTCGACCTCATTGGTTGAAAAAGTGGGTGGAAAACTTTAAAGCGGGTGTCAATCATCTTCTGAGACGTTTAAATGAAAACGACTTTTATTTGGGTGTTTTGTATTTCAAATTTTGTAACGAAGTGAAGGAGGTGGACAAAATAACCGGGACTCTTTGCGATATGCTGAATTCATCACATTTATGACACCTAATCACAATGCTAACAATTTTGCGCAAAACAAGGTAGCATTTAGAGATAGATTTACCATTTATCCCAGGGCTATTTGAATGTATCATTTTTTGCCCGTCCCCAATCAAATTTATTTCCTTTTATGGATAGTACACACGAAACACGTGAAATGACTAGCTTTTGTGACAATAAACAATAATCTAGATTTCACAGGAGATGGGGGTTGTCATAGTGTAGGGAGGGATATACCTAATACCACAAGGTGGCAGTACTTGAACAGCAGCTCAAAGGGCACAGTAGCCCATAAGCCCTTAACTAATCCTTAAAAATGACCTTGGATAGGCACATGGCTTTTCTTTGTGGACAAAGCAAGGTGAGGATAAAGCAGTTGTAATTTTTTAAATTGTAATTTCTCTTATGTAGGCTACACAGTATCGTCATAATTGTAGGACTTTTGTGTAGATAAAATATGCTATGAACAGCCTTTTAAGTTAATCAGTTAAATACTGTAGGTATTTTAGGTCACTACATTTGTCAGTGCTTTTCAAAAGGTAACACTATGGTTAATTTTAGATAAGAATTTCTGTTTTGGAGGTATAAGTTGCAGGCAAAATGAAAACAGACTACTCTTACTTGGCCTTTCCTTGTGCTTTATTTGAGTTATTTTTTCCCCTATTTCTGAGTCAAACCTTTGCTTGAATCATGCTAAAATAAAACAACACCTGAGTTTGCTGTTCCTATTAACCACTTTTTGCACTTCTCGATGTGTTCTTATATACAGTCTATGGTGAAAACATTTTGTGCACACTGTACAATCAAATGCAACTCAGTGTGGCACCTATTAATCTGTAGTTGATCAACTGCTAAACGTAATACTGATGAATGTCTGGTAGCAGCCAAATGCAAATTGTGTTGAACTTGCCTTACTCCACTGTTTGACGGTGTTACTGAGTTGGCCACGCTGTGCTACCACATTGTTTAGCTTAGTGGGACATGTTAATGCAGTTTGACTACTTCAAATACAAGGATCTGTTGTGTCAAAATAACTGCACTTCAAGGCCAAGATAAATCTTGTTGAGATCAAAGCTCAGAACAGTGGCCAGCAGGCAGCTTTACAGATTTTAATGAGCATTAAATCATATTTTTTTGTGCAGGAGGCTAAGGGTATAGTCATTTCCAGACTCTAGTGACAGTTTTCACCCGATGACCCTGGCACACAGAATGATGCTTAGTTAATAACTGCCCCAGCATCATAGAGTCTTTTTCATTTCTTTTCTGACAAATCATACAAGGCTTTTGTAGCCTGATATATTAAGTCACTACAGATCAAAGCTTATGCCACACCACTGTAACTAGAATGACAACTTAAAACTCATGACTGGCTAAGAAGAGGTAATTGTTTCTTTAAAAGTGGAATAGACAATACCAGATTTATAATATTGTAAGTTATTCTATTACAACTGTCCTGACAGTGTTTGAGAGTTAGCATATCAAATTCATTAAGCCACCAAGTTTCCTCTTGTGTTTCTGGACAGATATATTTGATTAACCTGCTCCCTATCTAAGAATAAATATTAAAATTGAGCACTGATCCACTGTCTGCTATTTCTTCAGCTTTCCTAAAGATGGCCATCGCCTCAATTCCTTATCCCTACTGACAGGTCTTCTTATCTTCTCCACTTAATCTGGGATTTAATCAGGGGGGCTATGTAACTGCAGCAAGGACTGCCGTCTCCCAGGGCCTGGCTGGAATTTGAAGCTGTGGGTGTGGAAATTGTTTCTGATGGGTTTGTGCATTCTTCTATTGGAACCACATGTTAGTGGCTCACACAAAACCCCGGCACAGACTAACGGGAATGGCAGCTAATCCGCCCCTGCATTGGCTGTCACTGTGAAGCAAGCGAAGGGAAAGGAGAGCCAATATTCCCCCGTAAGCCATTACACTCCTGGGGAGTAAATTGAGCTTGGGAGGGCTTTGTCCACCAGTGGAACTTTATCCTCAATTCAAGTTGCATTTTCAATCTCACACAGATTGAAATGTTTGCACATCTGACATGAATATGTTGGTATTTAGTAATTTACACCAGATGGGATGGTACCGTGCAATTCAGTGTTTCCTTGACAATAAAGTAAACAGTTTGGGGTAAAACACAACAAGGAGATTTCCTGAAAACAATTATTAGAAATGCATTCAGAATACACGTGAGACTAAGTAAGCTACAGCAACATATTTAGTTTGTTATATATGTAATAGATTTTTTTTGAAAAGACAACACATGAACACACACATACTTATAAATAAAAGCGGAAAGCAGATGAACTGGCTTCTGTGAATAATATTACCAAACAAAATACGGTCTGGTCCATGGTAACCCCAGTTTCTTTGATTAAACTGTAACTCATTACTCAGTTGGTCAGGTTTACCACTGTTGCCAGATGTGAATGAGAAATGCCTGCCTCAATGGAAAGCCAGCTGTCTGTGGGAGGCTCTCCACTTTATCATCAATACTGAAGTGTGGTCGCTCAGTTAGCTTTCCATTAATGAACCTGCCACTCGCTCCTGATGCATGAAGTGCCACCTGAAGGCCTCTTGAAGCCAGGCCAAGTAGGCTGCACTTCCCGAATACAAAGAAGCTCACTTCCTGCACAGCAGAAATCTTTGTGTTTATGGCAACCACAGCCGGCGAAGCATTTTTTGCCTTGCCACCGCATTCCCAGTTAAATGTGTGACACAGACTTTTGGTTATCGTTTTTTTTTTTTTTTTTAAAGAGTCATGTCAAGGCTAGAATAATTCTCTCTGAGATTGTTTTGTTCCATCTCTTTTCCCAAAAATAGTTTCCTACTGAATAAGACAGATTATTTAGATTGAGGCCTTTATTAATGGTCACACTACAAAGCACAACAGACAAAAAAATGATTAATATGATAATTACAATTTTTACATGCTTAAATAGTTTTTCCTCTTGGTCTCAGCATTGTGATATTAAAGTAAAACTGGAAACAATAAAGTACCTATTAATATGCTGGGTGTTTTCGTGCAAGAGGCTCAATGCCCTCAATGTTCATGACATTCCTGTTCCAATATCTTCTGAAATGTTTAACGTCTCCAGGTTGGCTTATATAATTGTTAAGAGGAAATATTAGAGTCATATGCTGAGGTGGGTCTGTACATCGGGGGTTGTGTATGGGTCAGGAATGTAATATGCTTTGGCTCAGTCAGTGCATAACAGGGAGGCACTGTTGTGGTCATGTAGGCCAGGAGAGGATGCTGCCTGGCTCTTTGGCTTTCATCCGCAGCGCCACCAGGCCCGTAGGCTTGTATTCAGTGTCGGGCCCCTCGATGGAAGGGGACCCGAGGCCTCCTGGGAAGCTGTGGAGCGAGTACAGGCCGTTGATGCCCGGATGGTGTGGCGGGTGGTGGTGGTGGGGATGGCTTGGGGATGCGGGCATGCCCATGAAGCCTTGCAGATTGCCGTGGGGGTGAGCATATGGACTCATGCAGGACGAGGGGATGGAGTCCGCTCCTAGGACACAGCCAGGACCTGAGCCACCGCCTCCTCCTGAAGTCGCCCCTGGCCACAGGTTTCCCTGCATCTGGACGAGGATAGATTTAGGACAGGACACATTTGGAATTTGGTGGAATGAACATGATTAAATTCACACCACACCAAATCATGATATAACATCAGCAAAGGTGGGAATGAGCATAAAAAACATCATTAATTACATGTAGTACAACATGTACATCATTTAAGATCTGCAGTGGCCAACCTGGTATGTGTCATGGCGCGGGAGAAGAGAGATATCATAGGTGGCAAAGTGGTTGCGGACCTCCTGGATCTTCCCATAGCGTTCTCGTTTCCTCCACTTGGCTCTACGGTTCTGGAACCAAACCTTTCAAATACAAAAAAATACTATATCAAAAGAAGACTACAGGTGTTTTTCAGGCCATAAACTCTCTTCTGCCTACAGTTATAAAACAAAAAGTTGTAAAATATGAGATAGTTGCCCTAACAGACCTGAACCCGAGCCTCTGTGAGCTCGGTCCTCAGGGCCAGCTGCTCCCGGGCGTACACATCAGGGTAGTGCGTCTTCTGAAACACTTTCTCCAGCTCCTCCAGCTGAAAGGTGCTGAAGGTGGTGCGATTGCGCCGCTTCTTGTTCTTGCCTGATAAGTCGATGGAGTCAGCAATAGAGTCCCCATGTAAACTGACACCTGTCTCTTTGAGCTTGCCACAACAGTCTGTGCCAATACCAGGATAGCCCATGGCCTTTGGAGCTCCTTTCTCTCTGACTGAAGCATGAGGGGCACACAGAAAAAAGGCAGACAGTGTTTTTAAATTTATATGCAAATTCAAGCATTTGTTATTGTCAAATTCACAAGCATCAATTTAGAAATTATGAAACATTTTTTAAAAATATTATAGATCTCAGTGGTTAAATATTAAATATAATTAAGGATCAATTAAATTTACGCCAGGTGCTTCTTTTGTGGTGCTGTATGAAGAAAGATCGTGCAGGACCCAGAGAATCACCACAAACAAATCAGTAGCCTTTTTTACAGGATAGCACACAAATCTCTTTGCATATGAGGCACCGGTGAACGATCAACCAGTCCTATTTTCCCCGCCTGAGATTTTTTTTTTTAACTAGCTTATTTTCACCTGGATTTGGTTCTGGCACCCAGTGTTTTTAATATTTTAAGAACAACACACAATAATCCTGCACACTGTTATAAAAAATTAAATGAAACAGGGTATCACATCAACCATTTTGTTTGTGAGGTATCACTGAAAATCATAAATCTCCTGCTTGTTCTTTTAAGCTTCTCCATTTGATTCCCAAACTCAAACTGCCATAAGAGCCTGTTAGACGTCCGACAAAAGCAACACACAACACTAATTCAGCCCAACAGTGTTATAAGTTGATTAGCTCAGACAACCCATATTTAGGCAGTACACTCTCTGTGAGTTGGCTTGAATTAAACCCACAGGGCAGTAAGTGAAAAACAAGATTTGATTTGTTTCATTTGGAAATATAGAAAAGTAACGTTTAGGGTCACCTTCCAAACAGACACAAGGGAAATGTATTGTAATGTCCATGTCAAAATATTCACATTAAGAGTAAGACAATCACGTTACAGTACTGAATTATATGACAAAGTTATGTGTTGATACAGCCTATGCTTGTTTGAATTAATAATATACATTCTGGCCTTTACATTCAGCAGTAAGGGGAAATCTGAAAGCATTACTTCCTTTCCTGTTAACAGGCCATGGAAAGGGCTGTTCCCTCCTGCAGTGTTTGGATGTTGTTGTCCATGTTCATTATGTTTAACCCTGAGCTCCAAAACAAAATCACTCTCCATCTATCTGCAGGCACTCACTCGCTGGGGGCAGCTGAGACACTACTTTGGTATTCTCCTAATTCAATATGGGGCCCAACAGAGAGCACTTTTCATTGCAACATTAATTTCCTCGTGTCCATTAGATCCCACCTCACGCCGCAATTCATGCTGAAAATATTCTCCGTTAACATTGGAAACTGAGGCCGCAGGACATTGTATAGCTTTTACGCTGTCAAGCACCCACATCCGCTCTGCCTCCACTCCAGCGTAACTGGAGATCTATGTGAAATGCGGGAAAAGGCAAATAGAGGATACATTCAAAATGTATAGGTAGGGATATCATGCTGTGAGCACAGGGGATCAATTCTAATATGCAGAAATAGTCGTGGTAGAAATTTAAGCTTCTTTTCCAGACCTTTTGCTTCAAACATAAAGGTTTCAAATTTGTGCAAAACTTCAGTCTTTAAGCCATATGTTTCATCCTGTTTCTTTAGTAAATGTAGAATATTTACCCGCTTTAAATTCATCTGCCGTAGTTACTTTAGCAGATAAATAATAAAAATGAAGATAATTAAAAAAGAACAATCTCAGCATCTAACTGGGGATTTGCAGGATTTGAACTTGAAGTCATTCTGCTGAGTTCACAAAATTATTTAAATAATGATGGATTATTTTATTTTACTGGAGAAATGAGATGTATTTGTTTGAGCATATTTCTACAAAACAGTATAAACAGGGCAAGAGATTTCTTGTGCCCATGGATACATTTAGTCTGGGACATATAGTGTCAGATATGCCATAAATATAAGCATATAAATTTAGCAATACAGCAAATACAGCATGACATATCTTAAAAAACAAGAATTCAAGAGTTAAATCTCCCAAATTATTTTTTACATTCTGACACCTGTTTATTTGTAACAGTGAGAAACCTTTAGGCCCTTTTTGTTGGAAAAATACAAATTTACATTATAAAAATCGAACAATTCAATGGAAAAACAGTTCTATGAAGACAAAGTCAACATCATTGATTAAAAAATTGCAGAATCTGTATTGCAACTGCAAAAACTGATTGCAAACAACAAACTTGCAAACTTAATTAAAATTTCAAAGTGTGAAGATGATCCATGGGTTTTAAAGGTGTTGGCCTGTCCCACCATCACTAAACTTTCCTCTCACTGTGGATGAAACAGGTAGACGTGTCAGCCTTTGAAGGTGTACGAACCCAAACACACACAAACACGCAGTATCTATTGTGCACATGCATACATGCAAAACCCTACTCGCTTACACTGATATAGCCAGTAATATATAAATTAAATTAAAGTTGCATACCCGTGTATGTGTGTGTGTGTGTGCATGTGTGTGTGTGTGTGTGTGTGTGTGTGTGTGTGTGTGT